>CAWUFW010005763.1:1067500-1165000 GCA_963921515.1 Calotriton arnoldi
GTTGTTGACTCCTGGGAGATGTTCCGCTAGGAGACAAAGTTTGTGGTGAATTGCCCACCTCCAGATGTCTTGGGCTAAGTGGGACAGTTGGAGAGAGTGTGTCCCCCCCATGTTTTTGTATGTAATATTGTCTGTACGAATTAGGACAGCTTTGCCCTGTAGGTGAGTTTGAAACGCCTCGAGTGCTAGGAATATTTCAAGCAGCTCTAGGTGATTGATGTGGAGCAACTTTTGTTGTTGGCTCCACAAGCCTTGCACTGTGTGCTTTTGTAGATGAGCTCCCCAGCCAGTGCGGGATGCGTCCGCTGTCAGTACTATCTGTGGAACCGGGTCTATGAACGGCCGTTCTTTTGATAAATTTTTTGTGTTCCACCACTGCAGAGAGCGATGAGTACGGCCACTTACCAACACGAGATCGGTTAATAGACCTTGTGACTGGTTCCACTGACTGGATAAGCATTCTTTAAGTGGACGCATGTGCAGTCTGGCATGGGGAACGATCATGATGCAGGATGACATCATTCCCAGTAGCTGCATGTAAGTTCGAGCTGGAATCCAATGGTTGGGTTGAAAGTGGAGAACTAAAGCTTGAATATTTCGAATTCTAGCTGAGCTGGAAAAAGCGAGCGTTTTTTTGAGTATCTAATGTGGCTCCTAGGTAGTCCTTTGTATTGGTTGGTTGGAGATGTGACTTTGGCACATTGATTGTGAACCCTAGTTGATGCAGTAACCGAATTGTGTTGAAAGTGTGCTGCAGACATTGTTGGTACGTGTTGGCTTTGATGATCCAGTCGTCTAAGTATGGGAAGACGTGGATGCTTTGTCTCCTTAGGTGAGCAGCTACTACCGCCAGACACTTTGCGAAGACTCTGGGGGCGGTGGTGACACCGAATGGGAGTACCCTGAACTGATAGTGTTGATCCGCTACCACAAACCTGAGGAATTTGCGATGAGTAGGGTGAACTGGTATATGAAAGTAGGCGTCTTTTAGTTCTAGTGTAGATAGAAAGTCGCCTTTATGTAGTAGAGGAAGTATTTGTTCAAGCGTTACCATGTGGAAATGGTCTGACTGAATGTACCGGTTGAGTTCTCTGAGATCGAAGATCGGTCTGAGAGAACCGTCTTTTTTGGGAATCAGGAAATAAAAGGAATATGCGCCCGACCCGTGATGTTGGGGCGGCCCAGGCTCTATAGCCCCTTTTAGAAGTAGAGACTGAACCTCCTGTTTGAGGAGGTAAAGGTGGTTGTGTGATAGTTTGTGGGGCTTTGGTGGAATATTTGGAGGTGTGTTGATAAATTCCAGGCAGTAACCAGAACGGATAATTTGGAGTACCCAATTGTCTGTTGTTATTGATTGCCAGATTGGTAGAAAATCTGACAGTCTTCCCCGACAGGTGTTGAGTGGTTGGGGGGAAGTGAAGGCAAGTCACTGCTTTGTGTTGGCGGGGGAATTGCGTGTGTTTGAACCCCGAGCCCTGCCCTTTCCGTTGTTACCCCTGTAATTTCCCCTGAAATAATCTTTAGAAGGAGAGGGTTGGTTATTGCCCTTATAGGTGGAGGTGGCTTCTGATGAGGTATTTTTGGAACCTCCTCGGCAGAAGCTGTCGAAAGGAAGCACGACCCTGTGTGGACTGAAGGGCTCCCATAGATTTGGCTACCTCAGTATCTTTCTTCATTTTTTCAAGTGAAGAATCTACCGCTGGGCCAAATAGATGTTCCTTATCGAATGGGGTATTTAAAATGGAGGTTTGAACTTCAGGTTTAAACCCAGATATACGGAGCCAGGCGTGCCTTCTTAAGAGGACACTAGTGTTTATGGCTCTAGCAGCAGTGTCTGCAGCATCTAGAGAGCATCTTATTTGATTGTTAGCAATAAGTTGCCCTTCATGAACCAGATCTTGTGCTTTTGATTTGTGTTCCTGGGGTAAATATTGGATTAATTGTTCCATTTCATCCCAGTGTGCACGGTCGTAACGTACTAACAGTGGCTGAGTGTTGGAGACGTGCCAGAAATTGGCTGCTTGAGAAGCTACCCTTTTCCCTGAAGCGTCAATAAGTTTTGATTCCTTATCAGGAGGTGGAGCCTCTCCTGTTGTCTGTGAGTTGGCTCTTTTTCTTGCATTGGACACAACCAGGGAGTCTAGTGGCAATTGTCCCCTTATATATACTGGGTCTGATGGTGCTGGCTTGTACTTCTTGTCCACTCTAGGGGTAAGAATCTGAGCCCTGACTGGGTCATTAAAAATGTCAGCTACATGCCTGACCATCTCTTAAAGTATGGGCAGTGTATGTGATGACTTCTGTGTGGTACTGAGGGTTTCAAAGAGGAAATCCTCTTCTAATGACTCTTTATGTAGTTGCACCCCATGATAGTTGGCAGCTCTATCCAGTAACTCAATGTAGCCTACACTATCATCTGGTGGAGAGGGTTTGGTAGGGTACAAGTCAGGATCATTGCCTGTGGGCGAGTTGGTGTTATAATCGTCCCATGGGTCTTGTAATGGCTGACCATCATCCCTATCCTGATCATCATCCCCATCATCCTGGATGTCAGGTGTATGTGATGGTGAATGTTCAGGTGAAATTGGTTGAATCTGAGGGGAAGGTGGTGATGAAGGAAGAATAGGTGGAGGCAGAGGAGGAGGGGAAGGGTTAGTTCCAACAGATCTCTTCTTTAAAGGGATGTGATATTCTTCTTGTAAATCAGCCCTTCTTTTTAGAGTCACTATGATATGGCCAGTCTGTGGATGGATATACAAAAGCTTTTGTTTCGGATCCGGTTTTTCAATTGGGGCATCGAAACTGTGCTTTGTAGTTGTTTTCTGCCCTTCTGTCTGTTCCGGCGCCAAAATTTTCGGTGCCGTAGTCAAAACCGTTGATGTTTTCGGATCCGACGATTTTTTCGAAGGTTTGGGCTCCGAACTTGGTTTGGAGGGAGTCTTTTCGGAGCCGGAAGGCTTTTTTGTAGGCTTCGGTGCCGAGCCAGAGGGCGGGGCGTCAGAACCGTGATCTCGGTGCCGACCGGGGCCTGAGGGCGCGGGTTGGACCGGAGCCTTCTTTTTTAGTGAACTTGTGTCTTGGGATGAGGGGGAGCTTTACTCACGGTACGTTGACCATGTGGAATGTCCTCCTCTTGGTCGGATTCGAAATCTGAGACGTCGACCGGCTCGTGGTCCTCCTCTGTTCCCATGGCCTCGCCGGCCTCTTCGTCCGGCTGTTGACCGAAGATGTCCGGAATGGAGCTTGTGTGCTGGCTCTGCATGTCGCGACGTCGAGCCCGACGGTCGCAAAGTGTTTCCCAGGCGCGGAAAGCCTGGCACGCGTTGCAGTCCTGTTCTTTGTGTTCGGGGGACAAACACAGGTTACACACTTCGTGTGAGTTGGTGTGCGGGTATTTCGTGCGACACCGAGGACAGAATTTAAAGGGAGTTCATTCTATCAACTGCAGGTCGACCCGACGCGGGTAGGCCCGAAGGCCTTCCACAAACTTTCCGTTCAAAAGATTATTTTAAGTAATTACGATACGCGATAGAAAGGGAGACGCGATCGAAAACAATTCCGTCGAGGGTGAGTATGTTGCGCGCCGAGGGAAACCCGAAGGAACGGTGTCGAACAGGAGCGCAACGATATACATCCGAACCCGATGGCGGAAAAAACAATCTAACAATGGAGTCGATGACCATGCGCACTACCACCGAAAGGAGGAGTCACCTACCTCGTGACTGGAAAGACTTCTCCGAAGAAAAACAAAGTGCAAACATCCGGACCCAACACTAGATGGCGATCTATGCATAGCATATGATCTACAGCTCATATGCCTCGAACATATATATATATATATATATATATATACACACACATACATATACATACATACTACATTCTATTAAAGTCCCTGCGCAAAATTTTGCCTATCATTCCCCAGGATCTCAGGAAATCTGTTGTAGTCGCACTAATTCTTTCACGAATAGACTACTGCAATTCGCTTTTCCTGGGCATAGACAAACACCAATGGGTAAAACTTCAATCCCTTCAGAATGCCACAGCGCGATTGCTGCTCAACATTCCCAAATACCATCATATTTCTAGCCGCATCAGGGAGCTTCACTGGCTTCCGGTCAAGCAGCGCGTCGAGTTCAAGGCCCTATACCTGGTGCATAAAGCACTGTATGGTGGAGGGTCATCGGATGGGGGGAGTTAGAAGCCTTTCCTATCGAGCGGCTAAGCTCTGGAAAGAACTGCCGGTCATTATTAGCCTACAACCTACTGGACCCCTGTTTAGGAAAATTCTTAAGACCTGGCTAGTCCCCTTATAGGAACGCAGCTTTCTCACCAGATTCTTTACATGGTCCCTTACTATTCCCAGCGCCAAGACGCCTCGGCATTCGTGCGCTCTACAAGTTTTCTACTTACTTACACACACACACATTTTCCTACACTTTAGGGCATAGATACTCTTAGGTACACACTCTTTACAGAGCAGCAGGTAGCATTTTGTGGGAGGCAGGTTTGAGATAGAAGCACTATTAAATAATTTGTTCCACACAGCATCTCTGATCTGGCCTTGATAGTGGGACCCACAAAGGGTGGGCCTCCAGGATCATAAGACCACAGAAGCGCTAACTTAATTTACTGTGAAGAGCTGGATTTACCTCCTACCTGCTGGGTATGATGGAGGGTCTTTCCGCGCCATTCGACCTTTAGGTTTCGAGTTCTGCTTCTTTTCTGGGGATAATAAGAGAACAGGTTATAGTGTATGAAAATGGCAATTCTAAGCTCAGATTCTAAACTTTCACATTCCCTGCCCACATATTGCCTCCAGCTGAAAAAAAGAGGAAAAAAACAAGCTACAGCTTTGGTGACCTACTCAAAGTTGAATATATTGATTAAAATGTGCAATGGTTCTAAAGTGAAAGAAACTTCACATATTAAGTTTTGTTTTATTTAACTGACACGTGGGATTTAGTGCTCTGGAAGGATCATGCAACAAGAGAACATTTTAAAATAAAATTAAGTTACAGAAAACATCATGCAAGTCATATGTTACAGCCGATGAGGTACAAGCATCTCAGACTGGTTTCTCTGCTGCTCTTCACTTAACAAAATGTGCACTGCGTGTGGCCCAGGTGCCCAGAGCACCCTTATTCCTGGGATAGGCTTGCTGATGGGAAGTGCACATCTCTGCCTTTTTTCTCAAAGACTGATCAGGGCCCCCTAACAAGAGACTATCAGGTAGAACAATAATGACAGCTCATCTTCAACACTTCTTTTTTACTTTGTGCCACGGTGCATGTTTCGATAATGTCATGTTATCTTATGCCTAATTATCTGAAAAAAATGGCTCACCGATCTATAAGCTTGTAATCTACTCCCTCTCAGAAGAGAAGATGTTGCTACTGGAAAAAAAAACTTTCCAGCACAGTTTCAAACAGTGCCCCCATTAGTTGTTAAAACACCGACTTTCATTTTCTGAAAAATGCACTTTATTGGAGCTATTCTACTGCTTTTTAGGTATCACACGCAGACAAGAGATTGCGCTGAATTTCTTATGACAATTTGAATTACGTTTGATCATGTTCTTCCCTCTAAACCTTTTGTTTTTTAAATGTATTTTATACTGAATTTTAACATATAATTACTGATGGTCGTAACATTGTATTTTAAAATATATGCCTGAAGTTTTACGATTATATTTTATAATCGAATACAGATATTGAACTGAAATCCCGTATTACATTCTCTAAGAATGTCTTAATATCTGGCAGCCTCAAAAATGATCCAATATACGTAATCTTCCCGAAAACTGTGAAGGCAGAAGATGAATCATCACTGAGAGGAAGCATAACAGAGACTTGTTTGTTAATATAACATGTAATTAAAGACATGTTTCACTGTTCAACTTACTAGTGATAGGTCATTACTGATTGCTAACATCACAAAGAATTTCCACTTAGTGCACAGCAATACTTCTTGGTTATCACTTTACTTCCAAGAGCTGCAAAAAGGCCAATTGTGCCTTACCTGCAGGAGACCACAATGAACATTTCGAGACCACAGCAAGGTGAAAAAGAAGGATCGTGCTAGTGCACAATAGCACTTTTCTTTTACACCCTGAATTTCATAACCCAGAAAAACAAACGGGACTGGCATCATCAAAAAAGACCTGGATGGCATGATCCACACAAGATTTGTGGTTCAAACTGCTTTGTGTTTGATAGCCCTTTATTTACTGTTTCTGTGACAAAGCCAATCATCCGGACAGTAGGCAAAAAGACAAATACTTTCTGTCAAAAGAAGGAGTTAAATCACACTTGAAGAATCCTTATACCAAAGTCTTGTGTCTGCCTGCATAAGACATATCGGATCTCCTTTTAAAAGGAATTCTCTGAAAGGTTAGATTATCACATCTGACGGTACATACACAAGTGCTCGCTCACGTCCTCTGTTTTACAGCTGTGATTTAGCTGTCAGTACTTCAGCTGTAGGGAAAGTTCTGAAGTTAGGCAACTGATTGCAAAGGTCATTTTGAATATACATCTATGGATATTGACAGCACTGTTCATAAGCATTGTAACTGCAGAAGCCAAAGCAAGCCACATGCAACGCCAACACCAGATGGGTCTCTTGGCTCCTAACTGGCATCCAACCAAACGAACCGCAAAACCAGAGCTGCGCTCACTTCATTTAGTGTGAAGAGCTGGATTTACCTCCTACCTGCTGTGTATGATGGTGGCTCTTTGTGTGCATTGCGGCCTTTAGTTTGAGAGTTCTGCTTCTTTTCTGGGAATAATAAGAGAATGGGTTAGAGTAGAATAAACTGGCAATTTTAAGCTCCCGCTTTAATTATTCATTTTCAATGCCTCACAAAATGTGTCCAGCAAGTCGTAAAAATCAGATGTAGCTTGGAAAACTATTGAAAGTTGAAGAAATTGAATAAAACATGCAATGTTTCTGAAGACAAATCTCATATAACACGTACTGCTTTATTTAAATGGGATTTGAGATTTCACACTCTGGAGGGGTCACACAAACCATGAACTTGTTTTACAAAAATGAAAGTACATAGACCCTGATAAAAAAAGAATTTGTTTAATATCAGGAGGTTCACAAATCTCACACTGACTTATCTGTTGTTCTTCACTTGCACTGTGTACGCTCATTCATAGGCAAGGCTCGCTGAACGAAGCGCATTACTCTGCCCCCTCTTTCTCGAAGAGGGATCAGTCTATCCAACAAGAGACTCTTACACTATCCGGCCCACCAGGCCCAATGTGAAAGTTATCAGGAATACAAACTATACTCCTTTCCAATTGAAAAATGTCGCCAACACCTGCAGCCCAGTATAAGCATCCACTTGCTTGGGTAAGTGACTTCTGCTGACCATCAAGGGTGACCTAGAAAGAGAACATACCCCTCATATCTTCATCTGCACACGCTTCAAGTGATCAAGCAGTGAATGAACCCAAACTGACCAAACTCTCAAAATAAAACTCAATAAAAATAAAAAACACACACCACAATGTACAGATGGCCTTCACCATTGGACAATGAAGCCGTTTTTTTTTTAATATTCAATTCTCAAAATATGGGTTTCCATTTACTGATGATGTCCTTGGTCAGATCAAAGCAGTGAATTAAACAACAGCGCTCACAGAGCAGGGGTGCTCCCACAGACAACCCGATCAACTGTGTCTGTTAGTAGTTACTGGACATCAAGGCAACAGAAACATTTTACCATGCGAATTTTAACACTAAATCAGTGAGACAGAACTATGAAGACACTGCCTCGAACCAAAAGACAATTGAATTATTCTTACACAAGAGTCACTGAAACTACTGCCTGAGGCATCATAGAAGGCGGGCTTTACTACTGCAACATCAAATACGAAGGCATGCACGACAATACTTTAAAATGAGGCAGAAGACTACAGCAATCACAGCAGCGAGAAAATATCTACAACAGGGCAATTCTGAGAAGATTCCAAGTGCCCCTAAAGGCAATTACCTCAAAAATAACCTCTAGTAAAGGAAATACCACAGCTGACCCACACTTGCACTGAAAAACACCTTCTGCCTTACACACCACAAGGTTAACAATATTTTCAAGGTAGCACGATTCAGAGGGCAAGATTATCTCAGAATCGCAATTAGGAAATCACTATTCCTAATGTATGAATTCTAAATTAGCGCTTCCTAGTGGGTGTCAAATCAACATACCTCATGCATATTAATGAGGTAGGTCGTCGTAAAACCCATTGGTCACCATTTCTGTGATTGCTTTTAAATAAAGCTATCTTTTTTCTTTGAAATGCAGCCTTTCCTTAATGGAAAACGGAATGCGATTCAAAAGAAAAATTGAAACAGTTAATTTTGTAAGAGTAAGCAGTGGTACGTGGGACCACTGCCTGCTCTTAAAAAAATATATTTTTGAACATTCTCAAAGGGGAAGGGGATCCCTTCCCATTTCTGAATAGGTTACCACCACTTTTCAACTGGTGGTTAAAAAAATTAATGTTTGGCGACTGGAATTCGGTTAATACATGCTAGTGAGAATCAGCATTGGGAAGGGACGCCCTAAACATGCCTCTTCCACATACCGAATCGCTAATGCAAATTGTGATTCACTAACATGTTACTGAATAACATTTTGCCTTTTGTACATTTAAATACGCTTTTTGTCGTTGCAAACGGCCCAATTCTGCGAATTGACTCGTTTGCAGCCTCAAAAAACCTTTGTACCTCTAGCCCTTGGTTCCTAGAACCTGGAGATCCACCCAAAAGGAGCAATATTTTGCTTTCCCAGCACCACATATGAAAAAATATTACCTTGGAACATCACATCAAAATCCTCAGCACCTTCAGGAGAATACTGCTTTAACCAGACACTCACACATGTAAACACGTACTAACTTTTCAATTCCTACTGATAGACAACTAGAAAACAAGCTAGCACACCCCTCGCTTACGAGGCCTAAAATGCAGGAATCAACTGACATGCAAATATAACCGCAGGAATGTATAAGTGGCATTCCTTGTCTGTCATACTTCCACAACCTACAAGTAAATTCTAGAGCTATCGCTGGCTGTTATAGCATTGGTTACCTATGTCAGTAAGAGTGATTTTACTGCAGGCAAGGTCTCTTCAGAACCCAGAGCAGTAAATGCATACACAAATAACCATATAAATGGTGTGTAAATTAAATAAAGCAGTTCTGGCTTCACAGAGCACAATTCAACATCAGTGGCCTCGTCTCTTTCCTGCGATTTGCCATTCACATTCTAACTTTGCTTCAGTACATCTTAAAATAGGAGCCCAGGCAATGGCATAACCACTGCTTATAAAGTAGAATTTGGAAACTTCTAAATGCTGTAAAGTCTTTCAAACGATTCAAGAGGACAATTTTGTGAAAGACTGCTTACCAACACATTTCCATGCCAACATATATGTACATGTGTATTGCATGCATCAATGATAATGATGCATAACAGTGTGTCATTGGCTGACCTATCAACTAAGGGGTTTCCTAGAATCAACACAAGAGTGTGTGGTAAAGGCCACTGTCATATTAACAAATTACTCAAAATCTCCAGACAAGCCAAGGGACTACAGCAGCTCAGTAAATGCCACCTTGGATAAAGGCACAGGAGTTCTTCACATAAGCAGTAGCACATATAGCGAAGAATCATTAAGAATCCTTTCCTGAAATTAACAAAGCGCTTTCAAAAACCTCTTACCACATAAGGCACCTGGTTCTTAATTTAAATTAAGAGAGCTAGAGTAGACGTCACGGGCAACTCTCTACTGTCACATACATGCAGTGCAGAGAGACTCAGAAGAGCACTACACCTGTATAGTATTTTAATTGACTATTAAAGAGGTACATAAAACATTCTTGCAACAGTTTGTACTCAAGTGAATAAAGTCTCAGAACCCAGGGCAGATTACACTGTTAGGGCTACCCTAGAAGACTTTTAGGACGTACACACATAAACCTTGTTTTTATAACCCATAGTCCCCTCTGAGCTCTGACATTGCTTTTACCACAAAGATTCAACAGTATAAAATCACAGAAAGAGCAGTACCCAGCCACCCGAGGGACTTCCCCATTGCAGTCTTCCCTCATGCTTCCCCTTCACTGTGCAAAATGTTGCTAGTTATCAGAGTAGTCTGGTAAGCAAAGGATAACCTGGAGGTTCCATGTCACCATCCGGAGTTTCATGTTCTTCGTCCTCCGCTTTGGGAAGTCGCCTCTTCTTCGTCGATTTGCCCTCTGTAAAGGTAAGTGGGAAGACAGCTCGGTGAAGAGTGGAATGCTCAAAGCAGTATCCATGGAAAAAACAGGAAATCTGGTGAAATCGTGAATGAGCACTAACTGAGCACATATATAGGTGGGGGCAAAGGAGGCCAGTGAAAAATGTTGCAATAAGTCAGGCAAGCAGTGAGCTGGCATCAAAATTCATCACATACAGTTAAAGTATAATTCTGAGCACCCTGGTACACATGAAGTAAATTTCAAACATACAAGGGATTGAAATGCAATGGACTACACATAGATACTAATTTACTGATGGCTTATTAAAATCTCACTTTGCAAAATGCTCCAATACTTCCTTCACAGCTCTTTCAGGCACAGGAAAAGCAGCCTGTGGCAAGACAGTCAACCGTGGTAATGCCTATGACAAGTCAACCATGGTAATATAGTGTCCATAAACATCGCATCGCAAATATGGCAGATACAGGTTTAAGATTCACTACAGCAGACAAGAGGAGGGAACTGCGAATTTCCTGTAGTGCATGCATAGAAAGGCAACACCACAGGCACACATGCACCACACAGGCAGAACATACAGGTACACACAACCACAGGTAAGCAAACAAACATGCAAACACAAACAATATACACATGGACAGCTCTGCACGAGTATGCCGCTCGTGCCTCCTTGTAACAGTGCCCTGAAAATGTGTACCACCCTTGCAATTTGCAGGTAAGTATGCATAAGGATTAACCATTAAAATCTCTCAGGCACAGAACATGGGCATGAGTCAGTTTCCAATAAAACTGCATTGTTGTTGGAGAATTGGACAATTGTCTATTAAACTGATACAGAATGGGGATCATGCTCTTGTTTTCAACAAAACTGCAGTGTCGGTGAAAACGGCCATCTTTATGCAGGAAGCTGCAGTTTTATTGAAATGCGGTTCTGCGCCTCTGGATGAGAACTTACTGATGACACTTGAGATGTGCTACTGACACTGGGCTTTATTACAGCAGTGTCCGGTGCCACCTTCGACTGTTCCTTGCGCTCCACAGTCCACTGCTTCTGCTCCTATTTGGTCACCTGGAATGCAACCTCAACACCAATACCCTGTAAAACCCCAGCTCCCTCTGAGCCTCGAGCAACAGATGCAGAGAATGTGTTCGGTGTGGTCTCCCTCCCCACCTTATTGAATCTTTCCCTCATCTTGTCCTCTTCAGCAGCAAGAGGCCCCAATATCACATAACGACACTGCAAGAGCAGACTGAGTGAGTGAAACAGCCTTTAATGGAGTGGCTGCACTGAAAGGCCAATTAATTATTCATCATCACAAGTTAGTCCAAGAGCTAGAAATGGTAGACTTTCAGTTTTTTTCTTGACCAACTTCAGGGAATGGGGTTGTCGAGGGTAGTGTATTTCAGTAAATGGAACCAAAACCAAGAAGGTTCAGCCTCCTCTAGACATTAACCCAAAGAGTTGTTCGTTCACTAAAAACTACCACAGTATCACAGAGGTTCAGGTAGCTGAGCTTCAGTTGTTACAGAGCTAAACACAACACTTAAGAAGAAAACAACTGGAAGCAGCCCATAACAATGATCTTAAATGCTCTGGAGTGAAAGGACTGTTTCAACACAGTTAAGACTAATTACACCTTTGATCCTTACATTTGAGCCTGTTCCATCTATGGTCGAACAATCTTCAAAGTTTCTGCTGGAATCTTACAAAACCAACTACTACACTCTCTCTTTGTCTATTACTCCTTCCTTCTCTTTCCCTTCCCATCCTTCTGACAGGCATTTGTTTTGCTTGTAAATCCCAAGATGACCCCTCTATTTTCCTCCTCCTCCTCCACAAACCCCACAGACCAAAGTCTTTATGGACTCTTATCAAGTGTATTAATTCCACAATCTTTTCTGCCACCATTTCCCTTCTACGCCTATCCTCTTCCACTTAGCCTCTCCTTGCATCTTCATCTCATTTCCAATGACTTCCATTGCCCATCAAAAACTGGCATTTCTAACTCATGCTCCTCACTCTCTATACTTGCTTCTTTACTCTTCCTACCCCAACCTTATTATGTCACTACTCAGCCTGTGTGAGACAGAAAGTGACCCCATTCAAACTCTCTCTTTCTTTCAAAGAACCAGCTTACCAATTAATATAACCCCTCGTAAATTTACCTACTTTTCTTTGTGATCCTAAATGAAACCCCATTAAACACAAATGGTCTATAATAGCCATGATCTTATCGATGACTCTTACACTGAAGTGGTCTTTATCACCTGGAACCCGGCTACGCAAAGATGTAGCATCAATCCTACATGAAGCTATACCCGCGGGCTACCAAATTCAGCTGACGAAGAAGACTGGAGGAGGTCTGTCATCCTCAAAACCTCTTCTACAAAAATCCACAGTAAACTATGCTGCTCAAAAATTTGACTCAGTTTGTCTAATGTTCATCTTTTCCATAATCTGCATTCTCATTTTTAGGTCTCGCCTACGCAGCGCGCATGCGATGCTTAGGAGGAGACCTCTTGATATCGATTCGCTTTTTGGGCCAAAAACGTGCACGCATTGCATTGCTTTCAATGGCAACGCGTGCACGTTTGGCGATTCCCTTGCGGGAGCGAGCTTTGAAACCATCTGTTTGTAATTAACAGGTGGTTCCTGCTCACTCCCGCAAGGGAAACAGGCGCAGGCCCCCTCCTCTCTCCCCTCCCCCTGCTGCCTCCTCCTCTCCTCGTCACTTTTTTTTACTTTTAGCGCGAGGCGCACACGCTTGTTTACACTGTGTCTGGCTCTGTGTTTAATGCTTACTGAGACGTAGAAGCCCCTTCTACAAAGAGTATGGATGCATTTCAATGAAATCTAAATACGCACACAAATTATTCACCTTTTGAGACTTTGCTTAACATCCTTAACATTGTGAACATAAAAGGAAGCTCGCTTTAACCACTCAGCAAAATACAGCATTTTAATTAAACTAGTAACCAAATTATAAGGTTTTATTTCCATGCAAAACTAAATTCCATAACTAGAACAGAGCGGGTCTCACATAACCTAGATTGCCCGAACACTAAAATAAATATGCAGGTAAAGAAAAAAGGGCCACGGCTACCATCTTGTGGAAGTTTAGTGTATTGATTAAATCTAATAATGTTCGAGGTGCGGCATTGTGAGTGGCTGCAGATGTGTAACGCTCTCGAATTCAAAGCTTTGTTGTTTGAGTAGAATTGTTAGTTTGCGAGGTAGGTAGCCTCCTATCTTAACCTCTATAATTAACTGAAGCGCAGGTGAAATGAAGCAGAGTGGGGAGGGCCTCTTATTCGGTCGGAAAGCGTCGATAAAAGTAACATTTATACCCGTTGATCAATTGGTGTTCTTGCAGATCAACGATAGTTCCTGGTGTGCACGGACACTGAGGTGAGGTGCTACTGAAGCAGTAGTGCACAGTAAAATGGAAGTCATCTGTTCACAATTTGTCGAGGGAACCTTAAAATTCGCTTAGCTACCTCCCGCCTCATCGCAAATGCAGAGCGGCTTGGGCCGAGCAGCGCCTTCTCGCTGATCCAAGGACTTCATCGCAGTAAACAAATGTAGATGTTGGGGGGGATGTGTTATGTTCATTGGGCAGGCTGCGGGGGAGGGGAAGAGGGCGGGGTGCTACCACATTCCAGACATTGCTCCCGGGATGTCCCGGACAATGCTGGCTTAGCTTATTATTTTCAGTGTTTTGCTTACCACTCGCATAACCTGTAGAAAGACTGTACAACGTGCGTTGTCCTTGTTTTTTTTATTTTACAACTGTATTGGGAAGGCCAGGTTACAAAACACGAGCTGTTGGAGAGAGATTTACTCAACACAACAGCCTTGGAGATTTATTCGGGAAGTGTAATCAACAGGAAGTGCACTTCAGTTTTAAAACAAATTACGCTTTTGTTTGCTAAGAGTTTCTACCCCTGGCAGCATATGTGACTAGCATACAACAGGAATAAATCTGGCAGATTTCATCTTGTTTTGCCAATGAATTCAGCAGTACAGATCGCTGCGGGGAGGGGCGGTGTTAACAGCAGGGAACTGCAAATGATAGTTCCTGGAAAGTGTAACCCCGTGGGTTCTGCAGTCCCTTCAGGGTCCCTCAATAACCAGACCCGCCCTCCACCACAGTTTTGCGATTTTCTTCTTCTGCCCTCTCTCTCATCCTGTCCTTTCCCTGCCTTACCTCCAACTCACCCGTGTGTAACCTCCATCGCTGACAAAGCCTATTATCTTTTTTCCTTGCTTCTCCTGCCACTCTTTCCCACATTTCTTTCTCGCACCGCCATCTCTGATGTTTCCAACCCCCTCTCCCAACCTGTCTGTTATTTGTTTCCTGGGACGTCACCTCACCAACGGCAATATTGTGTGATCTGCAGATAAAAGTTAGATTCCCTGCGCAAGGTCGACGTAGCCTTTCACGTTTCTAAGGTCGCAAAATCTCAGGTGCCTTTAAATTATGTGATAGTAACCCACACGTTCTATTTACAGTACCGTGGTGGTATGAACAGCTGTCTAAAAATGAGTTACTAATCGTGAAGGGTCTAGTCATCTTGCTCTTGTCCAAATAGTACATAATCCCCACCATATGCACTTCCTGAAATACTAAGATTTTCTCCCCTTTAGGGTAGGGACAGGTTGGCAACCAGCACTCAGACTACTGAAGTCATATACATGTCCTTACGCTGAGTAAGGTCGTTTACCTGCCTGTCAGTTAAGTAGCCTCTACTATGTATACCAGCATAAACCTTCAGGGTGCTCCACTAATAAATTGGTTAAAATGCAGCACAATATAAAGAGCTTTAGTGGTGTGGCAAGTCAAACATGCAGCAATGCGAAGGTAACCATATTATGCCCAGAAACACTCTCCCATCTATATTGCAGCCTCCACTGTATTCCTTTCATCCTTTTCAATTTCACGTGCTCACTCTTGCTCTGCTTTTTGTCTCTCCATCTTCCTTTCCGCTTCATACTTCCTGTCTTCTTTTCTGTTAATTTCGCCATTTCATTCCAGCTCTTCTCATCGACCACATGCTCTATCCATTCCTGCCCATCTCAATTAATACATATGATTTATACATGGCACTATTACCCTTCAGTCTCTTGCCACTATCCTATGACTAAGAGACCACTTCTACAAAGTACAACTACTGAAATTGCATTTGGTTCTTTCGTTTTTTTAAGCTATGTTAACAGATTTGTATAGCGCTGTATTCCATTAGTAAGGTCTTGAAGCACTGCTGTTTGAGTATCTTCACATCTTGGTTTTGAGCTTTCTGTCAAAAAACTGTCTGTTTTCTAATGTAGTAGAAATATAAAATCTGAAGACAGGCTTATAGGCCTTATCTACCCCCATGAAGTGGAGGCCCTGCACCTTGGAGGGCACAGTTTCAGATGCACAAGATCAGTTACTGCACATTTCTAATAGCTGTCTGTCTCTGTTTCCACTCTGGCTGAAACATCGTCTTTTCATAAGTTTGGCTGGAGGACCTAGAGAAATGTTGTCCTAACTAAGCCTTGATAGGAGTAATGCTGATGGAGGGAAAAGCGAAATGTCACTTCGCGCATTGCATAAAAAACGCTTGTATTTACCCAGTGAACGAAGTGGGTGGCATTGGAGGGGCTCGACGTGCCCCAACTTTTTTGATTTATGAAATACCGTTCCCCTACTTTTTAGGTTGAGCCTGGGCAGTGCATGCGCTGCACTGCGAAGCATGCTGTATTCGAGTATGGACTCGAGGCTCCACCCACTCTCCGCCCATATTTGTCATTAACTTGTGTCATTGTCCTTCGTAAATGCTGGCTTCTGATTCGTTAATGGGCTTGTAGGTCCCTCCTTAGTACCGACTTGTCTTCATGTGTAACCTCCCATGATGACTGGCCCATTTACTTCCGTTTTACACAGTATGTCTGCTTTAGTCTGTAAGCACTATTTTCTTTAATGAGTTTCTCCTACTGCAGGCACAACATGCTTTCCTGCAACATTCAGCGTGGCATGCGCACTTTCACTTTCCAAGCAGCCTGGGACAATGGCGGCCGCTTCTTTGAAATGAAATAGGTCTTGCATTTACAAGAGTTTGAGCTATTGGCATTGTAAATGACAATGCCTTTTATTTGTGTGTTAATTATCAAAACAGAAAAATAAAAAAAATTGTCATTTACAATACCAATAGCTTAAACTCTCGAAAATGCGAGACCTATTGCATTGCAAATGCTTGTTTTCTCATCTACTGACCTCTATCACACAATCCTGCATTTGCCGACCTCTTCCTAGACTGATTCGGAGATCACTTTATAACATCCCAAGCTCTGCATACTTGGAGACTCCAATTAGTGGGTTCACAAATCAGATTTCTCCACAACCAAATGTCTGCTTTCTAAAATGGAACTGATCTTCAATCCTGCCCACACACTTGGGCACCCACATGGCCCAAATTTGTCCCTCACATCCTCATCACTGTTACTGGAAAATAAAATGTTACCAAGAAAGACCACATTAAAATTCAGTTTAATCACTACTCCTCTAGAGAACTCTACTATAAAATGAACCTTCTATGGTTCAAAGCTCTTTCGTATCAAACAACCCAACAATTACAGTTCAGCAGTTCTACAAACCACTGACATCATCCCCCTCAAGACCTCTATAACTTCCCATCAAGATTGCAAAATTTGTTCAATGACTTTAGAGGTAAAAACTCTAGAAATCAAACAAAAAATATTTAGAGACATTGAGTCAACCATAAGGACAAAGGACATTACAATTTCATTCAAGAATCTCATAAAGACAGAAACACTACACCCCTGGCACATTTTTGAAGGCATCAGCACAGCTAATGAATTTCACATGAGCGTCGCTGCATTCTGGAGTCTGGAATGTTCACCTTACAAAATCACCCACTCGCTAGATCTATTCTACCCCTAGGCAGGCCATTTCATCTCCAAAACCAAAGATTTAGAACAAGCATTGCAAATGCCAACAGTACTGGCTTATCAGTGGAATTGCTTTTTGTGCCACTGATGTATTTAGGCACTAGTTAAGTCATCGTACATGCACTCTGTCACTCGTCTTTGCACTCATGCATCCCCTGGCTCATTTTCCATTGACCCTCTGACACAACCACAATAAAATACACAAACAAATGCAAGATAAATTAAAAGAATACAAGGAGAAAAAATAAGAAATGCTGTCTAATCACTGCACGCATATGCTTGCAATAACGAAACGAAACATAACAGCGGGTGTCTGTTTTGCAGAGGTATTGTAAATATTCTATTGTTGCTTTAAAGTTGCCTGGCCGCCACATTTAGAACCAAGGTGTTGGCCATCTTGGAATGGTAAAACAGTGATTCACTATGGACAGCAGCATTCCCTAATGTTCTCCTGGTTTATAGGAAATGGCCATGTGGGATGCAGTGCATTGCAGATGAAATGAACAGCAAGAAAGAGACCAGTTAGCACTGCTTGGAGAACTGTATACTGTCTTAAGAAATATTAATATAAAAAGTGTAAAAGCAGAAAAACGAAAGGGGAATTATAAAAGGAGAAAATTTCAAACTAAAGGACTGGCCAATCAGCCCTGACACTGAAGCATACTCATTTACAGGTGGATGCACAGATGTGATCACAAAAAGCTGTCATTCACAGGGCAAAAGAGCCAATGACTGACGTGGACCGAACCATTACCTCATGCAGTACGCTGTCATAGATGGAAGCAGAATCTAAATGACACTCAAACGGATCAATGGCAGAACAGAGCTGAACCAAAGGTCCTCTGTGCACCAATATGGATATATATAGAGATGTTCTCTACAAAGGTAATCTGTGATATTTCATTTAACACAATTCCTATCAGTAGGCTTTCATACAGAGAAATAATCTACTCTTCCTATTGCTTTTTACAATCATATGTCACTCCTACTGCACTTATCACAGCCTTTAATAAAGGACAGATTAGACCTATGGCATTGGAAGGATTATGCTACTTATCCTGTAGGCATCTATTCGTAGCATGTATTGCTGTAGATTCACATGCTGTGCACACTCCTGACATCTAGTGTTGGGCTCGGCAATTTGCAACTTTTTTCTTCAAAGAAGTCTTTTGAGTCACGAGGCACTGTGGCTCCTCCTCTCCGATGCATGCGCATGGCCATCGGCTCCATTGTTAGATTGTCTTTCGCATATCGGGTGAAAATAGTACATAATGCTGGCCATGCACTGCAAGTGTAAATAAAGAGAATATGTACAACATATACAGTTTCTTAGACAACCAAGGACTTACGGGGAGGTGGGTGGGCGTGTGCTAATCTACAGCACTACATGCTACGAATAGATGCCTACAGGGTAAGTAACAATTTATTTGTAGCATGTGTGTCTGTCTGTGCATAGACTGTAAAGCAGTTCTCCCCTAGCTGTGGCTAGTCACTGGATGTTGCAGATGTTTGAAATAAAGTTCTTAATACGGTCTGTGCAACACATGCCTGTTGGTGTGCTAGGAAATCCATACAGTAGTGTTTAGTGGACAAATGTGGAGTTGACTCTGGGGTTGCTTTGCAGATGTCAGCTATGGGTATGTTACCCAGAATAGCCATAGAAGCACCCTTTTTTCCTAGGGGAAAGCAGTTTTGGCAGAACTGGTAATGTCCTTCCCCCCGATGTAACATGTCTGGCTGCATTTAACTATTCATCTAGCAATAGCTGTCTTAGATATCGCCTGCCCCTTCCTTGGTTTTGAGAATGCAACAAACAATTGTGCTTTATGGAAGGATTTAACTCTGCCAATGTAATACATTAGTGCTCTTTTTAGGGCTTGCCTAGCAGCGCGCATGCGCTGCTCTGCGAGACTTATTGTAAGGGGGCTTCAAAAAGCTGACCACACGCTCGTGCGTGTGTGGCCTATTGCTTGCGGTTACCCGCACAGGCACCATCTGTTTTGAATTATCGTGCCCAGACGCGTGCGCGATAATTCAAAACAGATGTTGTGGCGCGAGCGCACCACTCGCGTGCTTGTTGTCCCAATGTTGACGCCCAGGGCCTAAGGCTTGCGTTTACGCGCATGGGCCACTTCTGTTTTCAATTATCGTGCCCAGACGCGGGAGCGATAATTGAAAACCGATGGGCTGCTCGCTCTCCCAAGCGTGCGCGCACCACTCGCGGGCTTTCCTCATCCGTTGCCGCCGTCGCCACCCCCGACCCCTTTGCTTGTTGATACATTTATTTTACCCGAACTCTATTTATCTTTCCTTCTTTAGGGTGACTTTCACAACTTATAGAATGCATTTAAGATGCTATTTATTAAAGTGCCCATGACCAGTACGGTCGTTCGTGCAAAGGGTTGGTTGCATGAGCTAGCTAATGCTGCTCCTAGATATGTTTTACCATGCTGTTTTCTGTGATATACTGTTATATTTTAAGTTTAGACATGCAATATTAATATCGGTTGTGCTTGGGTAGGTTTCTGAAACGGAATAAAATAAAATGTTAATGATGTACGTTATACTTGTAATCTCTCTGTATGAAATTTGCTGGGCTGTGACTGACGCTGCTGCGCCTTCTTTTACATTATATTCTGCCCAAAATTGCCTGCTTATACCACTGAAGATACTGATATGAAATATCTAGTAGAGGTATCTCATCTCATCTGTTTGTGTATTCCTTCCTTTCACAAGTTGCCTTTCTTGTGACATACCTGCTCCTGACAGAACCTTTATTACTGTCAGTCTTCAAATCATAGGAATTTAGCCTCTTTGGCTAGGAACATTTCACAGCAGGCGTAAATAGCCTTGAGTTATCAGAGCTACACACTTGTTCCTAGCATCAGTCTGGCCAACCTGTGCTAGGGGACTAGGCCTCTAAGCGAGGTGTTAAGCCTCCGTGATATCTTCCAGAAGAAAGCTGCAGACTGGTTGGTGACCATTTCATTTTAGTCCTATATGACTGCCGTGTCCTTCCATGCTGTGACAGCTTTTTACTTCTCATAACATGTACAGAGCCAAGACATTTAGTAGGGCGAATTATCACCTTCATCTTATTGGTCACCTGGTTATATGAACCATTCATCGACAGAGTATTACATCCCTGAGCTGTGCTGGTACAAGCATGACAAATGCAAAAACAACAGTTGATGGACAGAATACAGAACAATGTCATACATTCACCCCAGTACAGAGATCTGGGCCTAAATCCATCGTTGTTTTGCTCACCATGCCAATCCAATTTGAACCCAGCCATATGCAAATCAGTCTTGACCCTGTGCCTCATGGGAACAGTCCAGCCCGAACTGCCAAGCCAGGTCCTCCCTGGACTGGAAACAAGCATCCTAGACTAGATTCCAGACTGGAGCAGGTGGCGACTTTGGAGGTATTATCCTCTTTAAACCCCCCATGAATGCTTTAACAGGGATTGTGGAAAGTGATTGCTGTTCCCTGTTCTGAAGATATGGAGCAATGGCTGCGAAGTAGTTAGATATGTAAGCTAACCCTGCCTTTTATAAGCAGAGGAGGTAGCATACCAGGTTTTGTACTGTAGACTTTAGGAGATCAATGTGTTGTGTACTACACTAGTGGACAAATCTCTTCCACTTAGCCACATAACATGCTCTTGTGGTAGGTCGCCTTGCCTCCTTGAGGATGCCCAAACATTCCGATGGCAATTTTAGGTAACCAAACTCAGGAGCCAGATTGACAATTGCCAAATTGAACTGTCTGGGATTTGGATGTTTGACTCTCCATTGTTCCTGCGTGAGAAAGTCCTGCCTGTTGGTTAGCATCTTGTGAGGGACTACAGATGACTCTAGTAGAGTTCTGTACCAGGGCTCTCTTGCCCATGTGGGAGTTAGGAGAAACAAGGTGAGAGGCGTCTGCCTGATCTTCCTCACCACGTATGATATTAGTGGGAGAGAAGGAAAACAGGCAGCAAAGATCCCCGACCAATTCATCCATAGTGCATTGCCCTTGGTCTGTGGGTGATAAAACCTGGAGGAGACGTTTTAGCATTTCGCGTTCTGCGCTGTGGTGAATAGATCAATGTCTGGTGTTCCACAAAGTATGAAGCATAGGAGTAGGACTTGGGTGGAGTTCCCACTCGTGGATTTGTTGCTGCGTACTGTTTAGGAGGTCGGCAAAGTCGTGGTGCACTCCTGGGAGATAGTCTGCCAAAACGTGAATGTGATTGTGAATTGTCTAATTCCATATAGTCTGTGCGAGCTGGGATAACTGAAGAGAGGTAGTGCCTCCCTGTTTCTGCAGGTAATACATTGCTGTCATGTTGTCTGTCTTTATGAAAACTACTTTGTGATGAATATTCTTGATTTCAGCGCTAGTTGTATTACTAGTAGTTCCAATAAGTTGATGTGGAGGGTCTTCTGCTGAGCCGTCAACAACCCGTGTACCGTCTTGTCCATCATGTTCGCACCCAAACCTGTTAATGATGCGTCTGTAGTGATGGTCACCTGTGGTGTAGGATTCATAAAAGGCCTGCCCAACAATGGGTTGTTGTTGTTCCACCACTGCAGAGAGTGATGGGCTGAATCAACACTAGATCCTCTAAATTCCCTCTGCTTGTGACCATTGTGACGCAAGACATACCTGTAATAGACGCATATGCAATCTGCATATGTGACAATAGCTATACAGGACACCATCATTCCTAAGAGACGCATAATCATCCTCACTGGCAAATGACTATGAGGCTGAAAAAGAGCCCGTTGGTTCTGGAAGTTCTGTGGATTGGGGGTAGGTTTGGCTGTAACCGAATTGAGACTGGCTCCTATATAAGGTTGAACCTGAAGTAGATCTGGTGGGATTTTGTCACGTTTATTTGAAATCCTAGCCTGTGGAGAAGACTGGTTGTGGCTTGTGTATCTTTTACGCACGTGGGTTTGTCTGAACTCTTTATCAGTTAATTGTCTAGATAAGACATGAATGCTTTGTCTTCTTAGATGTGCAGCTACTACAGCTAGAAATTTTGTGAACAGCCTTAGAGCTGTGGTAACCCCAAAAGGTAGAACCCTGAATTGATAAAGCCGTCCACTTACCACGAACATCAGATAGCGGTGGTGAGCAGGGTGTGTGGGAATGTGAAGTATGCATCCTTTAGATCGAGAGTTGCCATGAGGTCTCTTTCCTGGAAGAGTGGTATGACATCCAGTAGTGTGACCGTATGAAAATGTTCTGACAGGATGTATCTGTTGAGAGGCCTGAGGTCTAGTAGTGGCCTGAGTGTTCAGTCTTTCTTTGGAATAGGAAAATACAGGGTGTAAACACCTCTATCTTGATTTTGCCTTGGCACTGGCTTCCTTTGCAAAGAGCGCTTTTACCTCTTCCTTGAGAAGT
Source organism: Calotriton arnoldi (assembly GCA_963921515.1). Taxonomy (NCBI): domain Eukaryota; kingdom Metazoa; phylum Chordata; class Amphibia; order Caudata; family Salamandridae; genus Calotriton; species Calotriton arnoldi. Next base: position 1,090,124 of record CAWUFW010005763.1, read on the forward strand.
GCTGAGGGTGTGTCTGCGTGGAGGCATGTTTGGTAGGGTTGCTGTGAGTTCAAGACAGTAACCATGCTCAATGATGGAAGGCACTCATTGGTCTGAAATGATGTCCTGCCATGCTGTCAAGAACTCCCGGAGTCTGCACCAGACAGGTGTTGAATGAGTGGGGGAATGTGAAGGGAGTCATTGTTTACTGGTCGAGGCACCCTTTGCAGGTGTACCTCTACCCCTTCACTTGGCTCCATTGCCTTACAGGCTCCGTTACTGTAGCCTCTACCACCTAGCTGGTGATAGGCTTGTTGTTTGTTGCCTTTCGTAAGTTTGTCCTTGCTCAGAGGTATATGCTTTGGCACTACTCCTTCCTTGCTGCTTAAGAAAGGACTGGCGTGGATTTGTGGTTTGCAACACCCCCATGGCCTTTGCAGTCTCAGTAGCTTTTGTGAAAAAAATGTAAAGCATTCCATCAACATGTGGGCCAAATAAATGCTTATCATTAAATGGAATGTTAAGTACATACTGTTGCACCTTTGGATTGAATTCTTAAATGCGCAGTTATTCATGTCTGCTGAGTTTATACCCCTTGCGGGGGGTGTCACCAGTGCACACCTAATTGTTGCATTAGATATTAGTTTGTTCTCACCCACTAATTCCCCCACCTCTCTTTTTGTACTCTTCTGGAAGATGTTGGAAGATCCCAGTGGGCCCTGTGGTACTGAAAGAGTAACACCACTGAGTTAGCATTCCTCCAGTGATTAGCATTCCCTACAGCCTCGGTTTTATTTGCAGCATCAATACATTTACTTTCTTTAGCAGGAAGAGGGCATCTACTGTTGACTGAGCTGCAGACCTTTTTCTAGCATTAGCAATGACTAATAAGTCAAGAGAAGGGTGTCCTCGTATTTACAGTGGGTTTGAGGGGGATAATATACACTTCCTCTCCACTCGTGGAGTAAGTACCCTTGCTTTCAATGGGTCTTTGAAGATCCCTGCAGCTGGTTTTAGAATAGGCTTTATCATAAATAAGTAATGAACTGACCTTTCTGTCTTGGATAAGGTCTCTCCTCAGGTGCTATATACATATCTACTGTATGATATGTGCTGCCTGTTGGATGACGCTATGGTAGACTGTAGTTCATCATGCAAGGATGGTTTAATAGGTACAGGTTGTGGGTCAGTGTAGTCTTTAGGGTCAACATCTTAATCCTCCCAAGGGTTGTCATGAAAATGTGGGTGGTGCATGGGCTCCCCTAAGTCCTCTGAAAGATAACATGAGTTTAGACTCCCTGTGTCTGACTGTGAGTGTGTAGGCTATGTGGGGGATTGTCGTGGTGAATGAGTCGGAGATGGTGGTGGTGGTGGTTGTTGACTGGGGCCTTTGTGCATTTCTTCTTTGGTACACATATGGTAGACTCTTCCAGCTCTAGCCTTATCTTTGTAGAGGCAGCAGTTTTCCAGTGTGGGGGTTAATAAAGATTATCCTTCGACCTTTGTCCAGGAGTTGCTGTAACTTCGAGGATAGGACTATCATCAGCAGTTACGCCAATAATTTTTTCACCGCCAGCTTTCTTTTTTATGCTGACAGGTCTTTGGAATCAGTGTGTTCTTTCACTTGTGTCTTCTCCGTCGGTGCCGGGGTTTTCAGCGATGAAGATTTTGAGGCCGAGGATTTTGACGCAGAAGGCTGTGTTAGCACAGAGTGGCTTTGACCTGAAGTCTTCGACTTCGAGGATTGTTTCTTGGTGCTGTAATTGGTCTTTTGGCAGAGAGCCCGATCAAGATCTACAGTGAACTCATTCTTTCTCTCTCATTGGCAGAACCAGCTGGTTGAGGAGCACCAAGACATGCGGATTGTGTAGCCACAGGGCGACCCTGCCGACACCCAACAGTGCGTGACTCTGGGGCCTCTTGCAGCCATTAAGGGTTTATTTGGGCATGATGGTCGAGTACTCATGGCGCTTGTTGTGGTCTTTATGCTCGGACCAGATCCCCTTCTAGCATAGGTGTTGAAGGCATAAAAGGACACTGGCTGGTGATCTTTTCCTCTCGCTCTCCTTGATATCAGACTCTCCTGAGGCAATGCAATGTGGGCTCAATAAAAGCATACCTCCCTCCTGTTCCTGGTGCCAACCGGTTCCTCCTCTCCTGAGAACTCTGCCTCGGCTGCCATCTCTATGTTGTGAGTGAGGTGTTGACCTCTTTGATACTCACAAAGTCTTTTTTGACTTAAACTGCAGATCCGTTGGACAGTCTTTTTCATTGTGTTCAGGGTAGAGGCACAGGTTACAGACCTGATGGTGGGCGACTGAGGACATTTCGCGTTGCACCGTCGGCACGTTCAGAATGAAGTCCTATCCATCACACCTGATGGCACATTCTCTAGTCAGGAATGGTAGGCGACTGGGCTCACCACGAGGCAGTTGCCCCGTGGCTCGGATCCTGTGACTCTCCTCTCGCTGGATGTCAAGGTAGCGATGTCTTCATGTACACTGAGTAGAATCTGTCGCTTCTTCAAATAATCATTTCTGCTCCGCGGTTGAAAACTGGAGGTTCACCTGTCCAAGCCCGCTGGCGGAGAAAAACAACCTAATACTGGAGCAGATGACCTTGTGCATTGCCACAGATGGGAGGAGCCACAATATCTAGTGACTCGCAAACTTTCTGAGAAGAAAAACAAGTTGCAAATGCCCTAGCCCAACACTAGATGTCAGAAGTATACACAGTATATGTATCTACGGACACAGGTGCTACACATATTTTTTCCTAGTGAACCCATCAGGCCTACAGTTATCATCATTGACTTGCCACCATAACCAACTCAGATCTACTATGTTGGTTATATGCATTCCCACAAGGCAACCATCAGGTATACCACAGTAAAATTACAAATATCTATACAATGCAGCTGTCAAAACAGTATAAAATCCCTACTAATAAAGCATAATAAGGATTACCATAATGTAAATCATCTCTCCCCATGTTCTGTTTAGCTGGGTCACCGACACAAAAACCCTGGCCTATCTAAGGTAATCTGCGAGATTCCCTGTAACAAAATACCTGCCCATAGGCTTTAACAGAGCGTAATAACAATTCATCCTTAAAAGCGGATTGCCTTTTACACCTGTTTTTCACAATAAGTAAAGCCTACTTGGTTTGTCATAACTTTCCGTTATAAACAGATCACACTTAAGGAAACTGGCATAACGTTTCCCAGTGTACTGATAAGGCCTCTAGCCTTCACCAATGGCTTGACACTGCATACAACACAGGCCTACTGAAGTGCGCACAAACTGGCAACCATCATGCATACAGATGTAAAATTACAAATATGTACAAAATGAGAGTTGGAAAACAAATCTAACCACTCTTATGCAACAAGAATCATCACAGGGAATTCTGCTCCCAGGGTTTGTCAGAGCGTGTATACCACTCCAAAACCCTTGCGTACTAAGATAATCTCGGAGATAATATTTAACCAAATACCTTTTTACGGCCTGTAACATAGTGTGACAACAATCCACTGTTAGATGCTTCATCATATGCTTTTCACAATAAATAAGACAGACCTACTGGCATGGTAATAACTTTTCATAATAAACAGGCCAGACCTACGGCACCTGGCATAACATTTACCAGCACATCAATGAAGCCTATAGCTGTTATCATTAGCTTGTCACCATAACCAACTCAGGCCTATTGCAGTGTAGGGTTTCCCACAGGGCCCCCATCAGGCATACAGTCATAAAACTACAAATGTATACAAAATTTAAATTGGCATGACAAAATACTTTCTCTTCTAACAGGACTTAAAGATTCTCACAGTGCAAAGTTTCTATACTCATGGTTTGTCGGAGGGGGTAACCAGCACCAAAACCCTTGCCTAATAGTCTGTGAGATTCCATGCAATAAAAAAAACATGTCTGTAGGGTTTAATTCAGAGTAATAACAATTCGCCCATAAATGCCCATTGACTTTAACACATGCTTTTCACAATCAATCTGCCAGGCCTACTACCTGTATTATATTTTTTCATAATACACAATCAGGCCTATAGCCTTTATCACTGGCTTGTCACCAACACCAACTCAAGCCAACTGTACTGAGCGTAAGCTTCCTACAGGGCACCCATCAATAACACAGACCTAAAAGTATGTTATGTTAATTGAACTTTTAAAGCGCACGGTTACCCTTGAGTGTCCTGGCGCTAAGCATGCCTGCTGGTTGTCAGTACTGAGGGTGTTACTGTGAGAAAAGCCAAGTTTTCATGCCCTTCCTGAAGGTGAGGAGATCGGCTGAGTTCCTCAAATGAAACGGGAGCTCATTCCAGGCCTTAGCGGCGCAGGTGATGATACTTCTGCCCCCCCCACCCCATAGCTGGCCTTTTTAATCGGTGGGACTAAGACTTGTTTAGCTCCTGCGGACCGAAGAGTCCTTCCAGGAATGTACCACTTGAATTTTTGCCTCAGATGGTCGGGGCCTACCCCATTGAGGGCTTTATAGGCCATGCAGAGGGCCTTAAAACGTACCCTTTGCTTCACGGGGAGCCAGTGCAATTGGTTTAATTCCTTTTTTACTGAGACAAATGTTGGTGTCCCTGTAAGCAATCTAGCAGCTGCATTCTGTGCGATTTGAAGCCTATTGATGTACTGTTTTTGGGCATTCAAATATAGACTGTTACAGTAGTCTAGCCGCGCCATGATGAGAGCCGTGAACACTGTCCTAAGACTGCCTTCAGGGAGGAAAATTTTTATTTTCCTTATGATTCTCAGAATATGGAAACATGCTGAGACCACCGAGCCTATGTGATCGCCAAACGTGAGCTTATTGTCCACAATCACCCCCAGGTTCTTTGCTTTCCTGGTGGGAGCAGGGCATACACCCAGCTCTTCTGGCCACCAGTCTAGTGTCCACAGGTTGGGGTTGTTCCCGAACAAGATGACCTCTGTTTTGCCTGAGTTCAGTTTTAGGCAATTGGACAACATCCACCCTGAGATGGCTTTCATGCAGTCCTGAAAACGGGCCCCTGTTTCCTTCTCTTCCCCATACCTGAGTGACAACACTATTTGAGTGTCGACTGTGTAGGAGGTAAGTTTGAAGTCATAGGATCTGATCAGGCCTGCCAGAGAACTAACATATACGTTAAAGAGCGTCGGGCTTAGCGAAGAGCCCTGCGGCACCCCACATGGGTACAAACGTATACACAATTACAGTTCCTAAAGCAGAATACTATCTCTCCAAAGAGAGCCTAGTAAGGATTATTGTAGTGCGTAACTTCTACACCCGTGGTTAGACAATAACAAACTATCTATAAAAGTCTGTTGTCGTTAACACATGCCTTTCACTATAAGTAGGTTAGGCTTACTGACCTTGTTATAACATTTCATAATAAACAAATGAAACATCGCACATGTGGCTTAACTTTTCCCAATGAAAAGTTATAGCCTTTACCCTTTACTACTGGCTTTATACCTTACCCAACACTGGCGTATTCAAGGGCACATAACTGGCAACCATCTTCAATTCAGTATTAAAATTATAAATATGTAGAAAAATACAGCTTGCAAAACAATATACAAACGCACTCACTAGGGCCGAACAAGAATCATTAGTGAAAAAACACACGGGTTTGTCTGAGTGGGACACCAATGCTAAAACCATTGCTGATTATGGTAATCTTTTAGAGTACATGTTACAAATTCCCAATCGGTAGGCTTTATTATAGAGTAATGACAATCCACACTTAAATAGCTATTGACTTTAACATGTGCTTTTCACAATAAATATGTCAAGCCTTGTGCCTTTATCATAACATGTCATCATAAACAGATCACGCTGATAGCTATGATCTTTGGCGTGCCATCATAACCAATTCATTTCTGAAGTATCAGGTTTACCACAAGCAAAAAGTGTCATACAAGCAGTCTTTTCAGTGGAAGCACACAACTATGGCCCAATCAAATCCCGCAGTCAGGGCAACCAAAATATGGATGCAGCCTACGCCTCTCTCTCTCAGTAGTACTCTGAAATTCATACAACTGCTGCACTGCCAAACCAGACCTAAAAATCCATGCAGATTAGTGGAACCCTGGGAAACCCATACTGCACACAAATACAAACCTGCACTCTGAAATCTAAAGTTAATAATGCAAGAGGAGGGTGCTGGGTCTACAATACATTCCTTATGCCTGCCCTTCTCCCATCTGTGCTGCTGCCAGAGAAAGACAAACACAGTAAATTATCTATTTATCGGAGACACTTTAATAGCATTGCAATGGCTTATGTATGCCCCGGAAAGTTGAAGCTCAGGCAGCAGGATAACTAAACAAAATGATAACATCTTGTTGGAGGGCAAGCATTTTGTGAAGCACACATCTGCCCGATCAAAACGAAAGCTCCTGGCTCCCAACGTGTGGGCAGAGCCAAAGCGCCCCTCTAGGTGATTCTCACATAACTATATGGTGACAGCTGCTCTGTCAAGCCGGACCATAATACCTTGATGTCAAAAACAACATGGAAATACAATTGAATTCAAATTTTTCTAGGACATCTCAATCCATTCTACAACAGAAACGAGTCTCCTTCTACCCTATAATGGAACAGGATGTCACCAACATCACGAAAATCAATTCTAAAAAAGAACTACGCACTAACCTATTGTCTCTTCTAACTAAAATCCAACTTCTAATGCTGCGCTCAAAGGCAAATTGACAGAAAGAGCTGCATACACTCAATTACCAACATTCAAGGATAAGAGTAATTTCTCACGCATCCAAACAGGATTTTGCCGTGGACAGAACAGGAATCCGAGCTGACCATGACAGAAAATGGCATCAAGACTAACATATGCTTCATACTATCACTTCTTTGTTTCTGCTCTCGAGCCTTTCCCTTGCCTACTGGAGTTCCTCAAGGATCCACCATCGCCCTACTTCACTTTAACATCTACTAAAGATTTCAACAAGAGCTGATCACCTCCTTGAATCTCAACTGTTACAATTAGTCTGATGGCATGTTTATTATACTAAAACCTCATACTGCATTTTATCTTGTCTATTGTGTCATGGGCGTATGCCTTCTAGCAGTTTACCACTGGATGCTAACTACCCACTTCAAGCTAACCAAAGCCTGAAGTACTAGTCTGTGGTAAAAGAAACTTCTACCATCATCTCGCCAAAACCTTTTCATGACTCGCATTTCACTAGCTCTTCAGTCACTTCGCTTCTTGGCTGCGTGTGTCCAGACATATCACAGTCAAGCAATGTGCAAAGCACATGGTTCTGTTCACAGTCCAGAACCCCTTTCTTGCACAAAAACGATGTCTACCAACAAACGAAGAGCTCTTAGATATTGGTTGGCCACTCTCATGACCATCCCTTCCTTCAAAAAAATCTACCATGAGAGGAATCTCCTTCTCAGTTCAGACACAGAACATGGAACTCGATCCATGCCAGATTAAGAATAATTTGCAGCCCATTCAAATTTCGGAGAACTTTATTGGCTCTTCTCATACACATAAACACTATACTGTTAAAAGAAATTAGATATCTATAAAGGCAATTCTGCCTATTCACATACTTCTTTTCTAACTCTACAAGCTTCTGCACACCTGCGTCTCCACACCAAATTTGGAGCAAGTCTTCACACCTCAACCAACATAACCCACATGGGCAAAACAACAACTTTATCCAACCATGCGTTCCGGAAGGGAACCACAGGAGCCAAAGCAAATTTAAGTATTACAATACTATAATGGTATAGCCAGTGTAGCGTTTTATGCCGGACAACACCAAGCTCGACACCTGCTGCTATAGTCACCCTCGGTGTGAAGGGTTGAGCAGCTGTCACCAGTCTCACTGCCTGTGCTGCACTCAACGGGTGCTAGGTCTCTAGAGGACAATTGCGCTGTGCAGTGTGGTGGGGGCTGGGGAATAACTCCTTTGCCACTTGGTGCTCACCCCTTCCAGTCAAGTATTAGATGTAAAGAGACAATACACTACCACTCATTACAAAAGGCACTTCAACAAAAGAACTTCTGTCCTGTGGGTTGATCTAAAATGTGCTGGAGGGGACCCACTTGCATTAATGTACATACATCAGCATATCAGCTGATCAAAAGTTAAAATGACACTTCAAATGCTCTTATGGGCACGTGATCAGATACGCACGTGATCAGATACCACACCTGACATGCTCCCTCGCTGAGTACCCCACGACTATTCGAATCTGCCTACCCTATGTTTACTAAGCAAAATTGCTACCTATTACTGTAATATTGCAATGTGCGTCAATGTGGCGGATGCCTTCTAATGCTACCAGTGTCCTGTGTTGTATACCACTTTGATGTCTGAAAATCTCCAATAAAAAGATTTCTAGTAAAAATAAAAAAGACACTTCAAAAAGTAATGGAAGAAGAGGGCCAACTCAAATCTTCTTTCTACGTATATTGTTTCTTATTACCTGAGGTCTGGAGCGGTTAAATCAGACAGGGGGACGGGTGTGAAACCCAGGAAATGAGGCACATATTAGGACAGAGAGAGATTGGAAACAGCCTTTAAATATCTTTAGAAATCGGGCTTGCTTCCCATTCCTACAGTTCAATCAAACAAAACTGAAAAACGCTGCCCTGAACTCGTCACCTTTCCTTTTCCTTCCTCACTCCTATGCAGATGAGATCATGAATCCCGCCTTACAGTTCTTGAATACTTCAAGACATACTGCATCATTCTCATCATCTAGCTATATGCTACATAATACGTAAACATAAGCAAAAATGCATGTCATAGAAAGCATTGTCACAGGGGAACTAGAGTAGGTTCATCAGACATGGTGCATATTCCCCAGCAAGCAGCCCAGAATGACAGAAAGCAGCAGAGTACCTGTTCCAGAAAGGCTGCTGTCACTGGATTTGATGCCCCTCATTTCCAGCCAGTATGTGGGCCGGCGGATGGCAATCGCTGTGCTGGGGTCAGAGCTGCATTTGTCCCTAGAAGATGTGGAGGAATCGCTGTGGGACTCATCGTAGTTGTACACAGACGGCAAGCTTCGATCGGACAATCTGGCCCTCGTAAGACAATAAAAACAGGACATGAACCTCAATACTTTCTTACTTTCAATCAACTTAAATGGCAGTGACATAAATGAGTATGTATTACCGCTCAGCCAAGGTACTACCCTGCATTATTTTTCTTTCAAGGCTCAGAAACTAATATTAGGTATTCAAACCAGCAGAAGCAATGTCACCAAAATAATACATTACATTAAGATATACACTAGTAAACATCCAACTTGCAAGTTACTGTATTGACTATTATTTGTGTCTGAATGTAAAACTCGATGCACTGATTAAACAACAAGCATCAACAAAGGCATCTGGAATGTCTATTTTATCATTCAAAATGGTACTTAATTTCATGACTTATTTGAGTGAGTGGCTGGGTGAACGGAAGAAAGGGTCAAGTGGGTGGGTGGATGGACAGATAGGGGAGTGCATGGATATATGTATGTGAACACTCTTTTCCTCTCTTACCATCTGTAGGAAAATAACTATTTCTGTATAATCGTCCCTCCCCCCAGCCCTAGTTTTTCAACTAATGCTGCTGGTTCTTCGACTCTTTAGTGCATCTGACCCTGCTGTCCAGGCCCTAGTGCAGGTGCTCCGACCCCCAAAGTATATGTACAATTGGCTAGTACCTGAATGGCTCAGTTAACTTACTTGTAAGTCCCTAGTATAAGATACAAGAGGCATCCAGGGCTGGTAAATTAAATGTCACTAGAGGACTACAGCACGTAATTGTGACACCACTACACTAACAAGGTGCAAACGTGACTCTAGGAATGCCACTGCAGTCTAGTCAGGCCACTTTAAACATGCCAAATAGACATGGCAAAATAAACCCTTTGGACAGGTCAAAACTATTCATTTTAATATTAATAAGCCACCCCTAGGGAAGGCCTTGGGGGCAGGGTGCTTGATATTAAAGAGAAGGGCATGGTTAAAATGCCCCGACAGAGAAAACACAGAACTGCAGTTTTCACTGTAGCGAGGCCTGAGGTCCCATTGGCTAACATGGAGTTTCAATAGTCACCGCACTAAGTGCCAACTTCCATTTGGGACCACCCAAGGTATTACTACAAAGTATAAAGTGAATTGTTACAATAAACCCGACTCATTACTGAGATTGGATTTAGAGTAAGTTTTAATTGAAAGGTGACTTGAGAAAGTCACCACTTTGTTGCCCAAACCTCCGGTAACCTTTCCTGTCAACCTGCAGCAGTTTTCACTTACAACAGCACGCTGCCCCTCTGCTAGGAAGTCTGAAGCACTTCCAGGAATGGGAAACAGGGAACAAAGAGAATTGCTGGTGAGAGGAAGTGTGACATCCTACAGCAGAATGACGACCTGGTGGTGGCCACAGATGGCTCAGCTTCAAAGAGGCTATCGCCTCAGTGAAGCAAATGCAGAGCACACCTTTGCCTGCCTGCTCCTTTGTGAAGGCAGAGGCTGACATCTCCTCCAGAGAGAGCAAACCTGTTGTAGAGCTGGTTTTCTACGAGGAGTGGCTCATTATGTTGGGTACATCGCAGGGGTGTGCCAAGGCCTCCTCACAGGGTAACAAGGCTTGCGCCATCTTGGTTTAGGGTAGAGATGGGTATCCTGGGATTTTTTTGGTGGCCAAACCCCAGGAAGTGATGTAAGTGGGATGGGTCGCCTCGTGGCAACTATTACAGCATTGACTAATGAATCTCCCCTCCCACAAACAAGAGTGAACATAAAAGTGTCATTCCCGATACACACCTCAGATCCCTACTGGACTGGAAAGAAGGGAGAAAAAGAACTGACCTATTACTCACTGGACTCAGAAAAGAGAGGCCGCACCAAAGACTGGACTGCACCAGAGGGATACGCAAAGATCATGTGCCTGCTGTGCAACCCAAGCAAAAGTGCTCCATTGGTGCCAGGATGGAAGAAGTGACCAGCTGCCCAAAAATGCCTGCCTGCCGCTGGACGGTAAACTGCCTGCCAGGAGATTGAGCCGTGATGTGCCCAAGCAATTGGCCGATGTCAAAGTCTACTTTGGTGGCCCACGAAGAAACAGAAAGCTGCCTACAAGCAACTGCTGAAGTACGCTGGAACTGGGAGACCAGCTGACAAGTAGCAACTGGACCTGCATAGGACTTCCCCATTGCACCGTCAGAGACCGAGACCAGAGGCAAAGACATTTTTCTGCATCTTCAGCATCTCAGCCTCCTGCATTCCCAGCATGAGAACGACTTCTGGACAGGGCCGTGTTAAAGGGAAAATAAAGTGCACCAAGGACCTTAAGACAGCTGAAAGCAACAGGTAACTGTCCCCCTGGACCCAAATGGCTCCTGCGATTTGCTCCCAACACGCTGTGGCTAGTCCAAGAGAGTTGTTTCTAACAGGCGTTTAGCCTGTTGAACACAAACTGCTTGCAACGATTTATTGCATCTAAAGATTAAGGTAACATATGTTTACTCACTTTTGAAAAACCATATCTCTGGTTTCCCGCAATATATTTTTGTCACTTTGGTGTCTATTTAAAGCTAAAAATACACTATTTTTTATAAACCACGTTTGGATTTTTATTGACTTGTGTTTCTTACTTACCTGTTGTAAGGTAAGTACAAGTACCGCATTAATAAGCAGTAATTATTAACGCTTTAAACTTGTTCCTTTTATTAAGCCTGACTGCAGTGTGCCACAGCTACCCAGGACTGAGCTATGGGTGTTCTTAAAGAAACCTGACTGGTCCTCCTAAAGATTGTGACATTATTACATGGTGAGGTCTCACAACCACACCACATAATCACTTTCCTACACCACTATCTCGTACAAATATGCCAGCCTGCGCAGGAAAAGCTGACTGGTGCAAAGTTGGCTTGAAGAAATACCTTAGATTTACACCATCATTTTCAATAAAGCAAAGTTGCAAAACCTCATCTCTACACAATCTGCCCACATAGGGTTTTGTGTACAGAGGGTAAGCTTTAAAGAGCCTAGAGGCAAGAGTATGGAATGGAATAGTAAGCGGACTCTAGGCAAGCAACCTCTTCACTTACTTTCCATTGGTTTCATCAACATTTTTGATTGGAATTCTACGATCCTTCCTTAAAGATCCCTGCGAAGAGACAAACAAGGTGAATGAAGCACGCGGTAAGTAGAATTTTACAGCACAAGAGCAGAATATAACGTTGGACTGTAAATGCTCCACAGGTTGAACATTTTCTAGAAACTAAGGCGTTCTGACCAAGACCTTAGATGGCAAGCACCTGAACATGTGATCTCCAATTCACGCACAATGAACATACAAAAGACACTTCTCATGCCTGAATACTGCTGGATAGACAGATTAGATTCTGTTAACACTGAAATCAATGTATGCGGTGAAACCAAGCAGAGTTTGTTTTACTTTACCAACTAAACGTGGTTCCATAGCTTGTACTAGCGTAATATTATTTGTGAGACTACAGGGGTACTTTGTGATATCCAATTACATTTTGTTCATGTTTCATGCTATATACCAGACGTTATCCTGTCAGAGTGTATCAATTTACATTCATTGTACATATTTTTGTTTGCATGGTCTTACTATATTCATTTTTATTTACTTTGTTCACGGTAAGGGGTTCTCAATGTGCTTCTTTGGGAATTGTTTTTTATTTCTTTCATTGTCCTGTTTGCCTTTCTGGAGATCCCGCCACATTATCAGGTGTTTCTCTCTGGTTTTGTCTTTTATGACTTTTTATCGCTCTTTTTCGTAGAAGAGGACTTTCCATTCCCCCGTCCATGGCTTTCAGTGTGTGTCACTCTGTGTGTTGCAATCCATTAAGTTACTTTTAGATTATTTAGACTCCGTTTTGTTTTCCAAAATGCTTCGCTTTAGGCGGCGCATTCCATGCCTTGGCACCAACTACATTTTCTCTACACCAACTACAGCCTGAAAATATTGCGGTATCTATTGCATACTTGCCTGAACACTTCACCCCCCTCTCATACAGGTCAATTAATGCCTCCGATTTTTAATTCCGGTGACTTGTGCCCTTTCAATCCTTTCTTAATTTTGATATGGAATCCGTCCCAGTGTAACCCGTCTTCCTCCAGATCCACCGTCATTCCAGTCTCCTTGAATACTGGTTCTCTACCCATTACAGGTATGCCCTTTCACATTGCTATCGTGTTTATTTAATTTGGATATATAGGCGTTTTATTACCTTTCGACTCTTGAACTTTACTGTTTTACAGTTCTCCTTTCGATGAGCCCGTGTTCTCTGGATGTGCTTGACTTTCCATAGGGAAGCCCACCGTACTAGATTTTTGGCTTCTCTCCTTACATCTTCACTTGGGTGGTTTGCTTACTTTTTCTTTCTATTATGCTATTGTGGGTTACTTTTTGTGATAGTCTTAGGTCCTGTCCCGATGTTGGCCATACTCTATTTAACCTTTGGGGCTGAAACGTCACCTTTCTTTGTTTTTTTAACAGTTTGGACTGTTCTGTCTATCAATCAGATGTACTATATTTAGTTTTGACTGTTGGCTTCTATCAAACTATTATTTGTACATATAGGACAACAGTCCTTGTAAAAATTGTCTTTGCATGTATATACTGAATCATTTTGCAAATTTTTTTGCATACAAATACACTACACTGTACGACTCCCTTAAGTATAAAACTACTTTGCAGTTAAAATATTCTCTTGCGGTTTTTGTTCGTTTCTTGGTGGCTTACCTTAACTATTGCATATATTTATACTTTGGTGTGAAAAGAAAGTTGTAACATTGACTTCTTAGTTGCTTAAATTATGTTTCCTTTTCTTTCCCTTCCCCCGAGTGAACTATTGTTTTGTTACAATTGTATTGCCCGAGTTCTTAGGGTTATTTGGCTTGTTCTGTTTATTTGGTACTATGAACTAAAGCCAGGCAGCTTAAAGCATTCATTATGCTTCCTGTGACATGCATTTAAAACTACCAGTGGGCCTCCTCTCCGGGCGTAAGCAATGCCCACCTTCTCAAGAGCATTAACCTCTGCTTAGAGGTCATTCCTCAACAATCTGAAGGTCGTACATCATCCACAATCCTTCCTTTTGTGGCGTTTACTACCAAGACATCCTGAGGTTCCTGGGCAGTCTTGGGTCTTGCTTCCTAATATCTGATCCAAAGAATATTTCAGAGCTGGGATGCGGTTTAGTGCATGCAAACCTTCAAATACCATTACAGGAAGGGTTACACAAAATTACAAGTCATTGGCTGTGCATTAGAAAGAATCATCTTTGCTAGCTGACACGAAGCTGGCACAAACAGAAGCAGGAAGACAAAAACACATAGAAGAAAATGTTCATCATGAAGTAACACAAAGGCTGAAATAAGCTATTTACGTAGCTGCAATAAAAACCTATGTGTTTACATCTTGTGCAAGACAAGACTGCTGTTACTGGCCTCCAATACGCAGAGATAGTCTTAGTTTAAATTCAATGTAATCTTGTACAACAGAAATACACAGATAATCTTAATGTAAAAGAAATAATTCTCTCATAGCAGGGATATTCACTGTATGTTCTGCGGGCTGCTGTTTACCCGACTGATCAATAACATGAAGAAAGATGTTAAACAAATGGGACAAGCACATATTTACACAATACCTGATGCACAAAAGGTGTCCTGCACCACGTATCTTTAGGAACATCTTAAAACTCTCTTCTAACTTAAACAAGCATTGGCATAGCCAATAGGTCTCGCCTTTGGGACCTTATAAGTGTTTAGTCAGAGCTATTGGCTTTGCCAGTGTATTTATGCTATATTGTAGAGTAGTGTGGCTGTTGTGCAGCATGTTGCAAAGTTATAATAAAAAGCGTTATAAGCATTTTTGTTACCTTATATATAATTAATAAGATATTGTGAATAACTCAATGACCGTATCAAAAAAAATGTAACATAAAAGTGTTTTTGAAGATATACGAGTAAAAGTGATTATTGTTTTAAAGTAACTAAGGCCAAAATGCAACTTCACAAGCAAAATAAATTTGTATAAAGCGGAATACTGCAAACAGTTTCATATTAAACCAATCAGTGATGGGAATGAATAAACCTGCCATGGTTATGTTTTCCTTGGGGTTAGAGAAGCTCTGTGCCTTTTAATCAAGAAGGACCCTAGCGCATGACAACCCTGCGTCTCTGCTTAAGGTGTTCATTGGCCGAGGAGAGCCTGTAGAGTCTCCTGTAAAGCAGGGGGCTGAGGGATGTCCGCATTTTACAGCCCCTTTAATAAAAGCTGTGGGGGCAGAGTGAAGGGGAGAAGGCTTTTTTTCTGAACTGCCTGGCACCCAAAAATCGTGAGCACTTTGAAACAAAGGCGATGTTTTTTTGGCGAAAGAAAGTGGAAACGTCCTATATAACTTATGCAACTACTTTGAAACAAAATAAACACAAACGCCTTTTAAATGTATAAGGGCGGGGGGTGGGTGGATGAATGCTTGTATTGTACTGAGGTCTCCTTCCAGTGTGCACGGTGGTGAAGGAAGGGTTATTAGTTGTAGAAACGCAAATAAATTGTTTACTTGTTTAATAAGCCACTGGGCCTCAAATGAAGTGCATATTTGAAAGCAAACCGCTTGTAACAGAGCCCCCACTAACACATTTAGAGACTGGGAACTGCCCATGTTAATATTAATGTTTTAAATATTAACTGTATGCTGCCATTTGATATGAACGTTGCACAACAAAAAACATTAGTGGTGTGGGGGAAGCTGGATTTGTTGGCGCTTGGGCCCCAACCAGAATGAAGGCCCTTATAATACTGTTTAGTGTGTAGTCTGTAAATGTTTACTTTGTACATTACCCAGAAATACAGTAGTAGTGCCAAATTAATTCAGATGAATAATACACAATGGCTAAAAATATTGCACAGGGATGTGCCCTGCTTTACCGTGCGCTGCAAATACATCAGAGGAGCAATGTTTCTAGTGCATGTCTTCCTGTAATGTGAGGTCCCCTCCCCCAACCCCCCACTTCCGCTAGATAAATAAATAACTTGGCCACCACATGAGTAACTTTGCCACAACATAAAAAATGTAGCGCCCTGCTAAAAATATAGAAATACTGTTTACACATTTGTTACAAATAAGAAAAACTGCTAGCTAAAGCTTATTTATTATAAATAAAGCGTGTGTGTTGGTGAAAAACATATTATAGCGGCCAGCCCCAAAAAAAGCACAGATATTGTCCCTACGTTTTTTTTTTTAAAGGTAATAAGTGTGTGTTCCTATAATTTACACACAGCATCAAATTTAATATTATTA
The DNA here is from genome assembly GCA_963921515.1 of Calotriton arnoldi. Lineage (NCBI taxonomy): Eukaryota > Metazoa > Chordata > Amphibia > Caudata > Salamandridae > Calotriton > Calotriton arnoldi. Next base: position 1,106,429 of record CAWUFW010005763.1, read on the forward strand.
CAGCGTGTGTAGTAATTTTAAAAGCATCTGGTTTTGGGATAAAAAGACAGAAGGAAAGTATATTGAATGGAAATAATGATGCTGCTGCCACAATTAAAGAAAATATTTTATTAAAGCACATTCTGCTGCTCCTTCACATGGCTCACAACATCTGCTTTTCACAACAAAGTAATACAAGGACAAGCATCCCTGCATAGTGTTACAAGCTGTCTGCCTTTTCCGTGGGAAGAGATGTTATCTTTTAGCTTTACAGCCCCAGAACCATCGACAGGAATGTGGCTTAAACAGTGTAAATAGCCCAAGATCACCATATGTTATGGCGGAGCCAAGACTAAAATGAGAACTTCAGTAACAATGTTACACATTTACCCCTTTTTCGGTAGATACGTGGAGAGAAAACAGATTTTGTTAGAATAACGTGTTAAACAGAGGCCGTGATTCTACCCTTGTTTCCTGTGTACTGCATTGCATTGCAATGCGTTTTCCTTTGAAGCACTAGAGTTAAAGCATGAATGCTCCAGCAGAGACTGAGCCAGAGCCTAGGAAGGACGCAGCAGAGTCCGGGGAGGAGGAGGAAGAGGCTGGGAGGGCTGGTGTCGAAAAAAGACATACCCAGGCTCGGGTGAAAAATCACAGTATTTTGTATACAACACACTGGATACTGTGTAGCAACAAGGAGCGTGGGAACTGCATGAAGCTCTTCCAAGTGCAGTTAAAAAACAAGCATACGAAGTAGATAAATGAAACAATAAAACAAGATAACGTAATGTAAATAAATGAAACAATTAAAAAAATAAGTAAACTGTAGTGTCCGGCTGGACACGTTCTAGTGTTTGCCTAGTGCTAACCCACACTTTACACCCACCCACCACAGGCGTCACCGGTCAGGTGACCCTGCAAATAAAAGGGGCCGGGCGCACGTGCCCTGGGCCAGTTCCAGTACCTCGTCACAGTGTGCTAGCGTGTTTATTTGTCCAGCATGAGGGCCTAGGGCCCCAGACACCACAATGGCGACGAGCGGGTCGATCCCCGCGTGTGGTGGTTCGTCGTGGGGGTGTAGTGGTCCGAGTCTGAGGCACCTCTGCACCTACTGCCTGCTCGAAGCAACTGGCACCCAACAGCAGCGCCCGTCTGCATGCCCGACAGCCCCTGCTGTAGTGCCCAGCTGGGGGACATTGATCCAGAGAAGGGGGTGAACCAAGTCTACACTGTGCTCTTGGCACGTCTACCCGGCAAACATAGATCGCAAGGAGCAGCCCGGCCACCCCTGCGCATGACGACAGCGCCCAACCCGCCCGCATGGGAGATGACCAACACGTGCAGTGGCTGCACGCCACCTAAGTGCTGACACCAGCAGCTGCCGCCCGACATGACCAAAGAGCCGGTAAGGCTTCCTGCGACGTCGCCTTCGGTAGCGCATGTCGACAAACCTCCCCCCGCCTTCGGAGCAAGCAGGAAACACCGCGAAAGTGCCTGCAACAGACAGTGTCCTGAGGCTGCCCAAGCGCCACACACATATCACCATGGCACTGAATTAGACCCTTCCTGAAGGAATGCCTACAGACCACTCTGCCGGCCGTTGTGAGCCCCGGTAAGGAGGGGAGAGCAGCTCGTGGTGAGGTGCGAAAGACTGCAACTGCATCAGCCCAGTGCCAGCATCCTCGAGGCCCACTGTCTCTGCCACAGACTGCCGCGGCCTACAGAGAGATGGCTGACAGCGCCGCGTGGCGACCCTGCAATCCGCCAGCCCCAGCCCCAGCCCTGCGCGGCTACAAGCAGCATGAGAACAGTCAGCACCGCAGTACGGAATGGAAAGGCCCCGCGAAGCTCTCTGCAACCACCCGCTATTGGCACCGCTGCCCCCTTTAACAAGGCGGTCACTGCCGCGACACAGGAGTGCCCCACCACAACCGGCGGTGTAACAGTCAGAGGCTGATTGGCACCGACCGGAAAGTGGCGAGTGACCCTGTGCCACCTCCGTCCACGAGGCACGGAAAGGGAGAAAGCGCTTTCAGCAAGCAGCTCCCGCCTGCTGGTGCTCACGTCCCGCTCAGAGAAGCACCCAGCACCAACGGGTTGCAGCCCATTGAACTGCACAACTAAATGAAAAAAAAAACTAAGCAGCCCCTACGCGCTAAAGTGTGTCAAAGGGACATACAGCCTGGCATGTCTAAATAGCCCGCAGTGCCACCACTTACCCCCTGGGACACCCGCAGCAGTAAAGGCAGCCACCCCTCTCCGAGTACATGCTACATGGCCCGCGGTCTCAGGAAACACTGCTGCGGCCGGCGAACACATTGAAGCCTGGCATCGCCACCTAGTGGCCAATGAGAGGCATCGCGTTTAGGAAAGCAAATAGACATGAAATGAACACTGGTGAAAAGAACCTTCAAGCAGCAATGCTAAGGCTGCAGTGGATTAAAGTAAACTCAAAAACAGCACCACATCCTGGCCACTGGCAGCGCCACACCTAATGGAAAACACAGTTTGAAATTGAACAGCCCTGTCCTGGGAGAGAGAGGCGAGTCCTGGTCCAACAAATTAGGAGGCCACCAGGCAGAGACGGACATTGGCAGACCTTCCTGCAACTGACTTCCAGGATATAGCATTCCAAGTCAGGCATGCCAGCGCGCACCAAAACATTGTCAGCACACCACGGCGCTGAGAGTGTTGTGGGCCCCGAGGAGAGGAAATACTGAGAGAGCATGGACTTGGAGGACACAGACTATGCATGACTGCACTAGAATAGTGCAAGAGGAACTCTAGCAGCATGTGCCAAGCAGTACTATACACCAAGCAGCACTGCAAGGGATAGGTGAATGCAAGAGGCTGTACCAATATCCACCAGATACCTGCTGCGCTCAAAGCAGTTTCCTAGCATCGAAAGAAAGTCTAGGGAGGGCGAGAAGAGTGTTGTGCACACGCCCAAACAACAGTCTACCGAATACCTGAGGGAAGCACACCAAGTATGCAGGAAGCCAGGCAAGAGCACCCTCCCAGAGATAATGGTACAGAGCAAGCCTGATTGCCCTCCAGGTGCCTGCAAAAGCGACACAGCGAAATGCCAAGTGCCACCAGTGCACCCCCGGTGGCTGCTGATGCCACCACAAGCGAGGAAACTCCGCCACACGCCCCCTGCAGTGAACGGAGACCACTGCAAGCTAGAAATTGGGCACGCCAAGCACCAGGAGGAGGCGCCCAGAAGAAGGACCAAGAGCGCAAAGTTCCAGGTGCGCGACGCATGCACCCAGAAGTTTTTCAACACGGGCTGGCGCCCAAGAGATAGTCTTCTCCACAGAGAAGCACTGCTGGACGCAGCAAAGAGAGCCTCTACATCTCCACTGCACCAGCGAAGCCCCGCAGTGGGCAGAAGACAGCACAGTGTCCTCCCTCACACTGCCACAGGTCGGAGTCGCCAATGACCCAAGACAGGCAAGAAGAGAGTCGCACACCCCACGTGGCAAGCCGCCACCACAACGTGCGTTCCGAAGGATGCCGCATCGCAAGCATGGAGCACATCACTCGAAGTGACCAACTCCGCCAAGCATGCCCGAATGCAGGCAGGATCAAGTGCCACGACGGCGCAGCCTCGAGGCGCAAGCACGTCGCCCTCGAGTGAAGAGAAGAGGAGCACCGCGAAATCCCTGAGGAGGGGATGGTGCCCGGGAAAGGTCCCCAAGAGGAAGAAGCAAGTCCTACTGGCAGGACAGACCTGCGACAGGTCCGCAGAAGAGTGAAGACCGTCCCAAGAACCGGACACGACCAGCGAAATGTCCATGTGACGCAAACATGAGACATGTGGCAGGCTGCCACATCCGAGTGATGAACCTGGTCGGAAGAAGGAGAAGAGCGTGGCGCCACTCCGCGCAGGAAGGAAGGAAAGTGGCATGACGTCACAGGGCAAACCACCACCACAGGCGCGCAAGAAGGAACAGAGAAGAGCGACAGGACGGAGGACTCGTGCCAGCACTGGGGAAGGTGTTCATCAGCACAAGCCAGCCACCGGGGTGCAGAGACGTCACTGGAGACAACTTCGCTGGAGGACCAACCGTAAGCCGCTAGCAAGCGCGATCTGCGTCCAGGCCCCACGCTTCACAGTCCGACCGTCCTCTCACATGTCACCGGCTGCTTGGTATCGATAGCATCACGCCTAGCAAGTGCACCGGCTGGAAGACAACTGCAAGAGGTCACAAAGTCCCTCTAGTCCTCCTCACTCCACAAGGTTACCCAAGACAATGGATCGCCGCCTGTTGCCCAGCTGAAGGAAAGTCACTGTTTTGTTATCGTCATCCAGGTGCATTATCACCAAGGAGCATCGCACCACCAGAGTGGATCCCCGCACTCCAGACAACCGGAGTTCAACGAGGCGAGCCACCCAGGAACCTTCTGTGTGCCCCTGTCAACCGGAAGCCTGCCGAAGTAGAGCATACCCGACCATTGGAATATCCACCCTTGGGATTACACAAGACTTGGCCGTGGCCCTGTTGGGAGTTCCGCAGCGACCCCTCAGCGCGGCCTACGAAAAGGTCCGCACAGCCCACGTGGCAATCCAGGGGCAAGGGCCTCGACGGAATTGCTGTGAGAGGGGAATCCGAATAGGAGAGATGCGTCGGCAGCAGCTCCACGACAGGCACGGGAAGCATGGCGGTCACAGTCGAAGACTGGTCACCCAAAGACCATTAGAGGAAGGCACAGAACCTGAGTCCTGACGGCGAGGACGTCCAGACCGAGACACCACCCTCTGCGGCTACATGAGCGACTTGGCTGTGAGTCCTGTTGGCAGTTACTCAGCGACGCCTTAGCGCGGCTTACACGAAGCCCACACGGTCCCATGGCAGCCCGGCAGGAAGGCCCTCCAGGAGGCTCCAGTGAGAGAGGAGTCCAGGCGAGAGAGGCAAGTCTGAAGATGCTCGGCTGTCAGGAGCGAGGAAGACCATCAAGCACATCGCCTCCAAGGAAAGGCCTCACACACCGAGATCATCCAACTGCTGTAGGTTTGTTGTCCACCGGAACCTGAGCGCCTGAGAGATCTCCAGAGTGGACTCCACCACCGCTCCAGATGCACCGATACTTGAACTTTGTAAATAGACTCCAACACCGCGAGACCAGGCCGGTCTGAAATACATAGACAAGGCGGACAAAAGCTCCAGCGCTGCCTGGCTGACGGCCTGAAGAGACTCATTTGGTGCTTTGTGTTGTTTGTTTGTTTTCTTCCAGGTTGGACTTTTGTTTGTTTCTTTTCATTAAAGTTTGGGAGGGATGTAGTGTCCGGCTGGACACGTTCTAGTGTTTGCCTAGTGCTAACCCACACTTTACACCCACCCACCACAGGCGTCACCGGTCAGGTGACCCTGCAAATAAAAGGGGCCGGGCGCACGTGCCCTGGGCCAGTTCCAGTACCTCGTCACAGTGTGCTAGTGTGTTTATTTGTCCAGCATGAGGGCCTAGGGCCCCAGACACCACATAAACGTGATGCTGTTTTTACTTTCATGAGTTGAACAAAAAGAAACAGCATTGCTCGAAAGAAGTTGAACTGACCTGCAGCCGAGATTGGTGGGGTCCTTTTCAGTCTCTCACCGGATGTAGCGCACCTGGCCGTGTATTTTTGAAAATGACTACCTACGACATTCCGGGGGGGAGGGGATCTAGGGAAGAGATGAAAAAAGTGGATCCTAATAAAACTGACTTCGGGATGGAAGGCTGGTTCTGCCTCCAGTTGTGAATAAGTGCAGCGAAGACTTGAGGGCGAGAGACAGAGGCTTGAGGTACACGGGGCAGCAGCATTTACATATGTGGCAGCGGGGCTGCCTGTAACCCTCCATTCATTCAGTGAGCAGAGGAGATTGCAGGCCTGAGCCCGTGGCAGAGAAGGAAGCTGCAAAGAGAAACAGTGCATGATTGAGCAAGATTGAAAAACACATGAGACGGAGGTGAAAAAGGAGCTGCCTGAAAGTGTTAGTGCTGCTGCAGAGCCGGAGCCCAAGCCCAGGAAGGACGCAGCAGGAACGTGTCCTGGGAGAAGGAAGAGGCTGGGAGGGCTGGTGGGGGAAAAATACAGACCCCACGTCGGTAAAAAACCTCAGCACAGTTTGGCTCCTGCAGCCTCAGTAACGGCGCTGCTATCATGTTACACAGAGCGGCCGATAACTTTGCGGTCCATTAAATAAAGATGTAACAAATGCGTTTGACTTGGTGAAATATTTTTTTTTAAAGTGGCGGGCGGAAGCAGGGATGCCAGAAAGCAAACAGGGAAAGGCTATGTGTGTTTGTGTGGGACAACAAAGCAACAGGCTAAACAAGCCCCACAACGGTACCTTTCTGTGCACTACCGCCGCCATGTACATTTGTAGCCACATCATTGACACGGCAACCAACTCTCGGTCTGGTCAGCAACAGAAAATGCATCAGAGAGCACGAACGTTAAATAAAACAAGCATTGGCCGCGCGCGAAAGTGAAAGCAGCGCGACGCGGGGGAGGGGCGGAGGAGCGTGAAAGCAATCAAGTGAGAGGAAAGACAGATGGCGCCTGATCGGGCGCTGAAAGCTGGCCGTTGCGCGCGTGCACGCTCGCGTGAACGCAAGCTGGTCGCCAGCAAAAGCCACTGCTGTTTGCACTTCCAAAACCCGCTTACTAAAACTCTCGCCGAGCGCAGCGCTAAGCGCTGGCTCAGGCGAGACCTAAAAAAGTGTACTTCTTTAGCATACAGACACTGAGTTTGTGAACACCAAGAAATCTTTTTTTTCAAATCTGCTCATGACATTGTCTTCTTTTCGCTTTTTTAATTACATCATTTTCTGTTGTTTTTTCCATTATACAATTAGTCCTTCATACGATCTGCAAGAATCGCTGTTTTACTTTTGTTATCTAGTCCTTGTATTTACATGTACAAATGTTATTATAATCATCCATAATAATATCATGTCTGCTGTTTACTCACAGATTAGATTGGTGAGTTGGTCACTACAGATTCCTTTTTTATTGGTGCATAACAAAGTATAAACTATAATGTTAAACAATCACTGCAACAATATGTACCATTATCCTAACTAAAGCATTCCAAACATCCACACCAACCACAATGGTGACATCTATGTGTTCCTTTATGGTGTGCCCTCGTTGGATGTGTAACCGTTTGCACATTTGTCTTGTGCACAGAGTAGGTTGTGATCCGGGTACTCAAATGGGGTGAGGATCTCATTCCAGAGGTAAGCCATAGGAAGTCACCTAACCTCCGTTCGCTCTTCTTTTTTTGAACACCAGGAAATCTTTGGCAAAGTATTTAACAAGACTGGTAAAAAACAGACTGTCATGATAGTTTTTTTTTTTATTTGGATCAGGACTTTAGCCTTCATGTTGTTTCGGTTTAATCAACACCAACAACTAAACATTACAGGGTCTTAACACAGGAGATAAGCTTCTCAATCATAGGCATACTCTGAATTTCCATTGCGAGTCTCAGGCACAAATCATTCTGGAATGTATTGCTAAAGTCAGAAGGACAGAATTTACTTTGGACATATTATTGAACTATAAAATTATAATAATGCTGAAATGTTGACAATTTGTAAGCATGCAGGACATAGAACTGGTTTCTAATTTAACAAAATGCTTACATTCTACATTTTACTTTTGTAAAATGACTGAATCAAACGTTCTTTGGCCAAGTGATTTTTTATTTATTAAAGACAGAAAGAACAGCGGATAAGAGGAACACAAACATTTGGGCACAAGTAGGTGCCACAGACCACTGGACAGAATTGATATAACTAGACTAAGACAAAAAGAGACATAACAAGGGATTTTGATAACTCACACAACTGGCCCCAAGACATGACAAAGCACCCTGTGCACAAACCCTATACATTTATAAAAATCTTCATCAATGGAGCGATCCCTTTTCAATGGCGGTTTAAAGTTCATGGCCAGCTTTGGCCAACAACGTAATTTTGAGAATTTTATTGCATCATACACTTTTTTCTAATGCAACCAGATTCACCACAAATTGCTTCTCCTTAATATGCTATCTGGAGCTACAGATGGAGCAGTATTGGTTTATTGATCTCATTTTATTAGTGAAACTATTTTTAATGAAGGCAGAGTTGCTGGTAAATATATATGCAACAGAAGGTTACTACATATTGGACTAATGTGAAAATGCTGGTCGGAAGATCAGCCTACACGAGTATGTAGATAAGCCAGTCTCTGTGAAAGCAACAATGAAGTCAAGCTAGAGGATTGGGAGAATGTTTTCCAAGCCCTTTTGGGCTGTCTAGGTGGATTTACAGACAAAAGTTTTGAAAAGTGACGTTCCAACCACAAGCGAGGAGGGTACCTCTAGATCTACAACATTTGTAATGTTAGAGGTTCTACGCATTTCCTTCTATTTATACCAGCTTCTATAGTCTCGAACTTTCAAAAAAGTGTGCATGTTTGTTTCACATGATGAAAGGTGTCATCAATTTTGAAGATATCTTGATTTGTGCTCATTCCATAGCTGAATGTGATATTATTTTGAACAGGCTGCTGTATCCTGAGGAATGAAGGTACAGCCTTACGCTGCAATAGATGTGGGTGCTTAGATAAAAGTTGAGTAATTGCGGAAGATGTTGAGAAATTGCGATGGGTCAATCGAGTGAGAGGAAGTGGTAGAGGAATTGATAAGGGGCAATGACAGTTGTAGAGACATGGGAGGGGTCAGTCAGTAACAGGAGGAGAGATAGATAACTGATAACAGATACAGAACTGGTCACTGAGAGATATGTCATCAGGGAGAGAAGGTGAGGGGCCTGGGAGGACAAGTCACATGAAACAAAAGGGGGCACAGATGTGTCGAAGGTATGTGTGAGGAAACGAGAGTAAAGGTCACTAGAAACAGGAAGACAAGTCAAGGTAAAGAAGGAAGCATGTGTAGAGGGCAAGGGGGTAGATAACTTATGTGTACACTTCAGAAATAAGAGATAAGTGTGGTATTGTCATACTATAAGCATTATTAGTCATTGTATTGTTTATGCATGTGCATTTTTGATACATTCCTTTAAGAACTTAGTGAGTTTTCCAGAACATCTGGGCAATCTGCTAGTCAGTTGCTGGATGCTTCAGAGCTGGCCGGTTACTCTTGGTTGTAGGTCCTTATACTGGATTAAAGCTTGTTATTTATTCAAAGTATCTCTTTTCCAACATGATCTTTGAATATCCACTGACTCATGCAACATATTTTGGCGACGAGGAAGGTCTCTATCTACCGGCCCATCAACCACTACTGGTGACTATCGCCTGAGGAGCACTTTTCTGTTAGCAGAGCACCTGTGAAACATCGGCTCTGTTGTGTATGTAGTGTGGGAGCCAGCTGAATGTCCTTGGGGAGGGCTGTGGTGAATAGTGTTATGTACATGTTAATCAGGTTGCACACTTTAAGAGTTTTACAATATTCAGAGCTGTACCTTTGGAGGAACTGGGAGGCCTGTGCTACAGCGTACTGTGAAAACTTGCTTAAGACTACGGAAGTACCGTGTGCATCAGCTTTGGACACTAACGCTCCTTCCAACGCGAGCACGTTTAACCGATCTCACAGCACAAGTGGCCAGCACCTTTTGAAACCGGTAAAAGCATACTTTCCTTGTCTCACTCCAGTGCACGGCAGGTTCCTCAGGGCACATCCCTAGGATTCCAGTGCGTACTCTCAGGACACCTTGAGCTACCCACAAGGCTGTGGGCAAACATGTGATATCACACATCGGTGCCCATCTTAGTTTGGGCTCATTCACACTGATTGTCTTTGAATGTCTTTCCCATAACACTCTTTACTTGGAAATACGCATTGTACTGTGGAAATATTTCCTTCTGGAGCTATCCGTAAGCCAAGGGGGAGCGGTTTCTTTTACTTATTCATTCAAAACAAACTTTAATTTTTATTATACCCTGGCTTCTTCACAAACTAATTCACAACTACCTCCTTTTCTACAACATGCAGGCATACCACACATAAAATGGAAACAGTGGTTAAAATCCTTTGATAATTTTCTTGTAGCTATCAATGTAATTAAATTTGGTGCCTTCAGAAAAACCTGCTCTTTTATTTAATAATCTTGGTTTGGAAGGACAAATGATTTTGACAATCTGCTTCAAATCCAAGCTACACACACACGGTGAATCTGTGGTGTAGGATATCCATATAGAAGCTAAGGAATGAATGATAAAGCAATATTCTCAACGAATCTAGTATTCTTCTCCAGAGACACTTTTTTTTATAATCATCTTTATTGAAAGCTTTGTGGCATAACAGATCTCTTATCAATAGGAAAACATTGTGCGTACATCAATAGAAGGAGACATGTTATCAACCTGGCATGGGAGCGTTAGGCCACATCGACAGGCCATAATAGTTGCACCATTTCCCCTACACTCGCACATGTTTCTGGGGAAAACCCTGAAGTATAAAAATAGGCTTCTCCTGGAGCACCCACCAATCCCCCCCGTGACAACGTTTAGTCGTAGGTGGTCTCCGCTGTTTCCAAACGCGTGCAACATCTCTTTTGGCGACCAAACAGGCTACCCCCAAAAAGGTTCTCTCCGCCGGCAAGCCCCCAAACTCCTAAATCAATCCCAGCAGCACATGACATGGGGAGAAGCCCAGCGGGTGGCTTAGAACCGCTGAAAGCACCTAACCTATGCCCTCCCAGAAGGGATGCAGCACCAGTAAATTCCATGCCACGTGGAAGAAATCTGCTACAGGAAGAGCGCAAAGCACACACGCCGCTTGGCTAGTAGCAGACAGGCGCTGCAAACAACTTGGGCGAGGTATGTTGCATGAAGGTAGTGAAATTGAACCATACGCAGTCACGAGGAGTTTGCCAGTTCCCGGGGTGCCATGCATGCCTCTCACCACTCATCCTTCTCCAAGTTCCCCACCCAAGAGTCCCAACTCTGCTTGGCGGGCTCAATGTCATCGGGAGCGTGGATAACTATAGAGCAGTCGAGCAGGGAGGTAGCATTTTTCCCCAGACGCCCCAAGATGTTCTTGACCTCAAACGGACTATAATATGGAAGCGGGTCATCTGGGAGATCTTGGGCCTGCAAGGCATGAGGCAATTGAAGATAGCAAAAGAATGGGAGTTGGCCACAGCATAGTGATCCTTCAGGTCCTGAAACGACACCAAGGTGCCCCCTTTATAGACGTCCTCCAGGTAGGAGATCCCAATCCAATCACAGGAAACAAAGCCCTCAAAAGTGGAAAGAAGGTGGAGCCAAATTCCCAGCCACAGGGGCGTCATCGCCGTGAAACGACCAGGTGAGGCAGAGAGCCGCACTCCAGCAGGCGACAGATATCCGCGAACAAGAGGGCAGGAAGTCTGCCATCAGTTGCGGTTCTTAAGGAGAGTGATCCAGTTGAGGACAATGGGGGCTGGGATCAATTCATACTCTGTCATAAAAATGTTACCCCCAAGACCATCAACCTAATAATATCTAGCTTGAAAAAAACCAATAAATTGTTTCTCCAAACGTCAATGACTTGACTTGTTCTGATTTGAAAAATACTTCAAAGGTGTACACAAAATTAGATTGCGCCAGTAGAATTAATCATAACAGTGATCTTCAAAAATTAAATAAGTGGGAATATACTAGGTATCATGTTTCTTATTCCATTCACACTGTACTGTGTAGTTTTACACACCTTCACAGAAGGTTACACTTGTGACCACATTAATTAGAAACAAGACATGTACAAACCGAAATACAATACATCACATCAAACATTAAAGTATATGCAAGGAATTAATCATAAACCATAAACAGACAGGTTTAGGTGTCTAGTGTCCTACGCTATCATATCGGGCGATCACAGGGCAACTGCTGCGCAGCCCAGCACACCCCTGTACTGCGCCATGCACCCCCCAGCAGAGCAAGGCCTGGGCCACACAGATGAGTGAAGCTGCAGCTCCGGCCCCAAGTAATCGGGGGCACCCCAAGAAAGCATGAGCACCGCCAGGAGGTCAGCGCAGGGTCTCCTTCACAGCTTCTATGCAGCACCACACAAAGCGGGAAGTCACTGTCTCTCAAGAATCCTGCCTCAGCTTACAGGTATCTGCCTCCCCAGCCTCATCACGGGGTCATCACCGCCCGCACCTCGGGCCCAGGGCCACCACGTCGGCCAAGGAGGGGCGGCAGCAGTCCAAGTCTGCGCCACTACCCCGGCCGCCAGCCCACACCAGCCACCACCAAGCGAGGGACCAACCTGTGGATCCGATGTCCCCATTTCAAAAGAATGGCCAGTCGGGGAGATGCACCAATGGATCTAGCAGTATCCAAAGAGGAGGGGGGGGATGGGCCCTCCACCACAGGAAGCCGCTCCAGCCCGGTAATGCGGGCCACCTCCAGCGATATTCCAATAGGGCCCCCGCCAGCAGTCCCCCCAGTCACCACCAACACAGCACCCAGGCGTGCTCGACAGAGAAACAAGAACAGGGCCCCCCACTCAGCACGCCAGTGATGCCCCAGATGGCCAAAGGCAGCAGCAGCCTGGGACCGTGCCCCCAGCCCAGGGATAACAGCCCCGTGGCACTGGCGTGGGACCTCTGCCCCCTCGAATGTAGGCCTCGGCAGATGAGCAGACAGGCGAGGCAAAGCCTGGGCCCCCTGTAGACCCAGGCCAGGCAGCCCCGTGGTGGCCCCCAGTCTCCGGGCGGCATCCGGTGGGGCGAGGAAGCAGGTGAAGGAGGAGGGAGGGAAGGTCGCAACCCGCCAGCACCAGTCCGCAGCTCACCTCAGATGCAGTTTGGTAAGGCCTACGCCTGCAGCCGATCTCCTTGGTGCCAGCTCCACCCCAGCAGCAAGGGCCTAGCCAGCCACGCCACCACGGCCAGGAACGTCCACCTGTGGCAGCCCAGGAGGATCTCCGTTGATCGTGTCGTGCCAGTTGCGCAGCAGTCTCCACTCTCTAACCTCCGGTGCAGCGTCTACCCCACAGCCCTCACTGGGCCACCAGCATGGCAAAAGGGTCCACAACTGGGTGAAGGAAAGTCTGCTACACAGATAAAATGCAGTGCGGGGGCCGACGCGCCTAAAATGGCAATCACATTCCCGGATTACGGGAATTTGGAGCGGAGCAGCTTAAAGGTGCATCCCCCATGATGTCCGCCTTGGCCAAGCCCCCCCATCCCGAGACACACATTTTCAAACGTAAGCAAGTCAGAAATGAATCTGTGGAAGAACATACTTCTGCTTTACATGCATTAACGGCTCCTTGCAAGTTTGAAAACGGTATTGACACATATATACAAGACCAAGTTTTGTTTAATTGCTTCTCAAAAGAAAACATAAGAAAGCCTCCGCACTTGTAGAAATCTCACTTTATCTGAAGTGATTGACCTAGCCAAAAGTATTGAGAGATCAATAGTTTCCACTTAAGCTTTGTCGAATCAAGAAGGATTAACTCCTGTGAGTTGTTTGACGGATGAAGCAGCATCTGTATCCACATTAGTATGTGCAATCAACAATGGACCTAACACAGGCTTTAGGAAAGGACAATTGATTTGTTATAGATTCGGATCTAAGAACCATATTGGTAACAACCCAGCCTGACCCACTCTGGGAAGAAAACGCAATGTCTGTACAAAAAAAAGAGAGAAATTCCGCTTTGTTGATGCACTGTTTAGGATTGGAGGGTCAGGAAGTATTTGAGCATCTTCCTGATCTTTCAGGTGTTAACTCTTCTAGTCTTAATGAATATGAGATTTGCATTAAAAAACTGGATCTGCACTATCTGACTAAAGTGAGTACAGTTCTCGAACAATACCACTTTGGGAGAAGGATGCAAAGACAGGATGAGTATGTAGAACAATATATCACGGTGTTGCGTAAATTGGCTTCCACATGCAACTTTGGGGCATCTCTAGAGGAGAGACTTGGAGATCAACTAATGTTGGGTTGTATTCTTGATAAGGCCAGAGACAGTTTATGGCAAAAGGATGATCCTTCTTTGAAAGAGGTGCTCACAATCGCCAAGACGGATGGACATTCAAACGTCTGCATAGAAACCGTTCGTAAAAATGTTCCTATGGAAAAGAGTGATGGTGGGGTGGTGAAAGAAGTGCATGACAAGGTGGTGAGAAACAAGACTGTTGCAAATGCATATAACAAACCTGTTAGTTTGAAGAATTTCCATGGTAAATGTTTTAGATGTGGGAACTCTGGACACATAGCAAGCTTCAAAGAGTGCTCTTGCTGGAAAGTCACGTGCAATACATGTGGGCCAGAGGGTCATTTTTCGAAATGTTGCTGTTCTAGTAGGGATCAGAAGAAAGTCAGAGAAGTGGATCTCTATGAAGACAAGGTGGAAGAAGTCAAAATTTTTAAAGTTAAGGGGTCTGCCGGTGAGGGTCCTATGAAAGTGGTCTTGATTAATGATGCACCGGTGAACATGCTGTGCGGTTCAGGGGCCAAAATGACATTAATTCCAAAGAATTTTTATGAACAGTATCTCGCAGAGAAAGTCAAGTTAGTAAAGCCTGATATAAAGCCAAGAGGGTATGGAGGAGAGATCATTGATCTCCTGGCCTACTTTTGGGGCACCATTGACTTTAAGGGAAGGATTATTCCTGGGAAGGTGTATGTTTCCATGAAAGGCGACTCTTTGATAAGCTGGGTTCACCAATGTGATTTACGTGTTTTTTTAGACCCCAATGAGAGCCCTTCAGTGTGTTTGAAGGAGATGCCACCTGTCAGGCTGGTGGCCGAAGGGTGGAAAGCTTGGGTCAAGGAGTTTCCGGAGGTGTTTTACAGCAAATTGGGGTGTCTCAAGGATTACGCGCACAGTATCAAAATTAAGCCTGGGTCAGCACCCAAGCTCGCCAAGGCTCGAAGTGTTCCTCTTTTGGTGAAAGAAAGTATGAGGGTTGAGTTGGACAAGCTGATTGCAAATGGGACAATACAAGAAGTTGAGGCCACGGAGTAACTTTCCCTCATTGTTATGGCTCGCAAAGCCAATGGGGAGGCCAGGCTCTGTGTCGGTTTGAGGGAACTCAACAAGGTGGTGGTGGATCACTTTCCGCTCCCCAACATCAGTGAGATGTTATGCTCTCTTGAGGGGGGGGTGGGGGAGCAAGGCATTTCTAGTCTCTGGACTTAACGTCGGCCTACCATCAGGTCAAATTACATTCAGCATCCCAAGATCTCACAGCTTTCGTTACGCCGTTTGGCACCTTTAAATTTCTAAGAATGCCTTTCGGTCGAATATCGGTTGCTGCAGTGTTTCAAAGAGTGATGGAACACATTTTGAAGGGAGTTGGTCTCACCCTTAGAGCGGATAAATGTAAATTTGACGTTCCAGAGATCAAGTACTTAGGACACTTAGTGTCAGCGAGTGTTATTAAACCCAAAGCATCGTTTTTCGACACGATTTGTAAACTTCATGCTCCTCAGAACAAAGATGAACTTGAGAAATTTTTGGGTATGAAAGAATTCTATCATAAATTTGTGCCTAACTTTGCTGGAGAGACCTGTTGTATGAGAGATCTTCTAAAAAAGAGATGTGGGTTTGTATGGTCTCAAAACTGTGACAATGAATTTGAGAATTTCAAAAGGTATTTGAGTGGGGCTCAGGATCTGGGGAGTTTTGATGCCACGAAAGGTTCCTGTTTGATGATGGATGCCAGCTCAAAGGGACTAGGGGCTGTTCTACTTCAGAAGATCAAAGATGATTTTATTGATGTCTAGACCTTTAAGGGGCGCGGAGTGTAATTACTCTGTAGTGGAAAGGGAAGCCCTTGCCATCTTTTGGTCCATCTGTAAATTAAGGAAGTTTCTGTGGGGGAGTAAGTTTGAGGTTTTGACAGACCATAAACCATTGAAGGAGGTTTTTGCTAAAAAAAGGAATTGACTTCGTCTCCCACCGCATACGGAAGTAGGTTGTTGCGTTGCAGGAATTCGACTTTGTTGTCTCCCATTTGCCAGGGTCCTGTAACACATTGGCTGACTGTCTATCAAGGATGGGTGATGTTCAGAATGAAGTATCTGAAGAGGGAGAGTGGTTTGGTGGAGAGGAGTTTGATGAGGAAGTCAATGTGTTTTTGATCAGTAATAGAATTGTTTCTGAGGCAGAGTGGAGAGAGAGTTTAGCGAAAGATGAAACATTGCAGAAAGTGGTGGCGATGATTTCAGGAGGCTGGTGTGAGAAGAGACTGTGGGCAGGATTTGAAAGGTTATTGGCAAATTAGAGAATTATCTGTGGTTGATGGTCTTCTGATGAGGGTCAGCAGATTGGTTCCCCCCTCACAATCTGTGGGAACGGTTTTTGAGGAGCGCTCATATCAGTCATATGAAAATTGTTCAAACGAAGGAGAGAGTTAGAGATGCGTATTGGTGGCCTGCCATGGATGTCTGTCGAGAGAGAGGTCAGGAGCTATGCAGAGTGTTTGTGCTGCAATAGAATTTTGTAGTGTAGGACACAGCCGATGGTGGTGAGGAAACAGTCCAATGACCCGTGGTCAGACATTGCCATTAATATTTTGGGAATCAGGATGGGTATGTATTGGTCTGTATGGATATGTTCTCATGGTGGCCAGAGATCAAGGTCGTGAATTCTATTGAGTCTAATGTGGTAATTGACTTCTTGGAGGATCTCTTTGAGAGGGAAGGTTCCCAGTTATCCCTACTCTCAGATAATGGTGTGTATTTTACTTCAGGTATGATTGAGGAGTTTTTGAGTAGCAGGGGAATCAAGCACAAGAGGGCAGCGTTGTACCATCCGGAAAGTAATGGTGTGGCTGAGAGATTTGTGAAAGGGCTGAAGGAGACGATGCAACAGGCCGTTGCGACAGGTATGGATTGGGAAGTGGCCATGAGAAAGAAGGTGCGCGAGTACAGATTCGCCCCACATTCTTCTACAGAAATGTCTCCCTATCGATTGTTCAAGAAAAGGGTAGCAAATACTGAGATGACCCCTTCTTGGGTCACTGTTCCGAGATCTTAGCTTGATGGTGCTGTTGGTAGCACAGAAGGGTGGAGAAAAAGGGAGAGAGTGACCATGGAAAAGAGGAAGAGATGGTTTGATGAGAGAAGAGCTGTGAAGAGCACAGTTGTGTCTGTAGGGGATTGGGTGAAGATCAGGTCTCCTTAAAAAGTGTAAAAGAAACTCGAAGTTCAGTAAACCATTTAAAGTTATCAAGATTTTTAAAAATGCAATTAAAACCAGTGACCACAGAGTGTGGAACTTGAATAGAGTGGCCAAATGCCAACCCAATAGTGAAAACATAGCAAAAGATAACGTTGCTAGACCTCATTGGCTGGTAAAAGTTCCACTCCAGCTGCAAGACTATGTTTGTTGAGAACTGCAATGTTTCACATAGGTTCGGCGCCTATTTTATTTCTCCCTGTTTATTTTTATGTATATTGAGAAATGCAATGTTTCACATAAGTTTGGCGACAATTTTATTTCTTCTTGTTTCTTTTCTTAAAGGTTAAGTGCCCTTCATACGTTAGTGTAATATTGGAGGGGAGGTGATGTGGTGTTCTGTATCTACTCTGGAATAATGGGAGTGGTATCCAGGTAGTGATGCCTGGAATGTAGAATGTGGAGGGTTGCCTAGGGAGGTTTATCTTGTGTGTCAGATGAAGGATGTTGATGATGGATGAGGTCTCTGCTTTGTGAAGACTACAATAAATGCTCCTTCAAACTAACTTGGATCCTCGCCTCTTCTGTCACATGGGAGACTGGGATGCCACAAAAACATTTAGAGCGGATTGATTTTTCAGAATGCCCTTCATGCATAAAGATTTACATTCTAGTGAAGAAGTTGAATGTGTTGTGGGTACCACTGATGCCATAGAAGAATGTAAAGGAGTTATATCTCCATCAGACTGGAAATTGGCTAGTTCCTGCTATCCCATTTTACAACATGTTTTTAAATATATCAAAGAGGGTTAGACAAAGTGTAGATGTCTTTCTAAAGAATGAATAGGTTTTGCGCAAATAGCTTGTGACCTTTCTTGTGAGAATAATTTTTGTCTCAGGAAGGGATGTTTTGTGCCTCCGACAGCCTTTCACCAAGAGTTAATTAAAATTGCACATCGTGGACATATGAGAATTTCACCTACATGAAAAAAGTAATGTGCCCATCAATTGATAGCCAAGTAAGTGCCATTGTAAGAAACTGGCTCCATATATACTACACCAAAATGAGGTATAGTGTGTATAGGGTCCAGGTGACTCAGAGGTAGGCAGAGGTTAAAGTTAGATAGAACCTTACTCTCTAATAGTGGTAGCTTGGTCGAGCAGTAAGGCAGTATCAGAGGACAGTGTTAAGCATTTGATGTACACACTCAGTCAGCAAATGAATTCACACACTCAAGAACTGAACTCTAGGCCAATTGTTTTTGTATAAAAAATATACTGTTGTTTATTTTTAGAACCAAGCAAGCCTAGCACAGGTAAGCATTAAATACTTTTCAGTAATAAGTTACTGGATATAGAACAATTTGAAAATGCAATAGAGATTGTACTTTGTTTGATTTACAGGGGAGTAGTCGTATGCAACACTTAGCAAATACAGTACATTGAAATGAATGGGCTTTTTCAACAAATTGCAGGTAAGTTACTTTTACGTTACTTTTTCTAACTCAGTGCTGGATGCCTGGATTCAGCACTGGGACATTTCCTGTAAACAGGTGAGTAAATGCGTTTTTGTTATTCGTGCGATTTTTAAAGAATATTTTCAGATTTCAAAACTCCACACTTAGAAACTTTTTGGAGCAGTACATTGAAATGAATAGGCTTTTTCAGTAAATTGCAGGTAAGTTACTTTTACGTTACTTTTTCTAACTCAGTGCTGAATGCCTAGATTCAGCACTGGAACATTTCCTGCAAACAGGTAAGAAAACACGTTTTGGTTATTTGTACGATTTTTAAAGAATATCTTTAGTTTTCAAAACTCCACACACAGTCGTTTTTTGGAAGAAAAATTGTCAATGTTATCCTATGGAGCAAAAACAGGTTATCGGTTTGCAGGTAAGTAAACGACTGTGGGAGTTAAGGTTCTGGGGTTAGAACAAGGGTTCCCCCAGGGTCAGTGATGCACTGTTGTTGCACCTTCAGCGGCACTAGGGCGGCCGGGTGCAGAGCGTTGAGGCCCAATGTTATCTTATGGAGGATAGGGGGTCTCCGGTTGGTGGCTGCTGGCAAGCAGGCCACTGGCTTGTGGGTGCAAAGCTCCTAGGGTTTAGGTCAGGGCAAATGGGGAAACAAGTTGGCACAAAAGGTGCACCCTCAGCGGCACTGGGGTGGCCGGGTGCAGAGTGCTGTTTCGGCGCCGGACGCCCTGTTGTTTTCTATGGAGAGCCTCCGGTTTGGAAAAGCACTGCAGGCAGGGAGACGAAGGACTTCTGAGTGCGACCACCACTTTGAGAGGTAAGTTGGGAAGTTAAGGGTTGGTTAGGCACCGTTGGTTTGGGCACACAAGGAAGTGGGGTGTCGGGTACAGGGGTGCCTTTTGGGGTCGGATCTTCTTACCAGCTCCGGGTCGCGGTTAGAGGGGCCTTCTGGATTTAGGCTGCAGGCGTCGGCTGGAGGCTTGAGGCAGGTCAGGGGTCGCCGGATCTCGGTTCAGGATCGCCGGGGTGACCTCCTCGTGGTGTTTTTCCACTCGAGCTCGGGCCGGGTTCGGCGGGTGCAGAGTGGGCTGGATTCGCGGTATCCGGCCGGAGCAGAAGCTGCAGTTTAAACACGTCCGGTGTTCACGGGAGAAACAGTCTTGGAAGTGAAGGCAGGCAGGTCCTCCGGGGTTTGTGAGGTTGCTGGCTGCTGGACACGCCGGGATTTCGCAGGAGCAGGTTCGAGGGGAGGCAGGCCTGTAGGGCTGGGGCCAAGTCA
This sequence comes from Calotriton arnoldi, assembly GCA_963921515.1. Taxonomy (NCBI): domain Eukaryota; kingdom Metazoa; phylum Chordata; class Amphibia; order Caudata; family Salamandridae; genus Calotriton; species Calotriton arnoldi. The sequence continues at coordinate 1,126,291 of CAWUFW010005763.1, forward strand.
GTGGGTGTCGTCCTCTTGTTAGCTCTGCACGGCTCTTCGTCCTTCTTTTCTTCTTGTAGGTAAGCTGGATCTGAGGAAGTAAGGTTCAGGGTGCCCCCTAAATACTAAATTTAGGGGCGTTACAGGTAGGTAAAGGGCAGGGACCAATGGGTCCCTTCCCTGGGGTGGGTACACCCCCTATTCTGCCACTCTCCAGTGGGAGGGGTGCAGGAGCCTGTCCCTGGTTGGCTGGGTCCCCCCATCCTCAAGATGGCGGGGACTCGAGGTTGTGCTTCACCTCGCCTCCCCCACCTGAGGGGTGGAGTTGGCAGAGGTGGGCACACCTCCCTTCCTCACTTGATTTTCCCGCCGGTTCTCCCGACCAAAGTGGGGGGTGGGACCAGTTGCTGAAAGCAGCAAATGGTCTGGAGAGGCTCACAAAGGCGGCCTGCCTTTAAAGCTTCTCCTTCGTGAACCCTGCCCATCCTGGGGGAGGAGGCTTGGCACCTCGTCCCAGGATGTGCATTGTTTCAGGCCCCCGAGAGCAGCAGGCTCTCGACCCAGGGGTCCAGAAACATGTCTGGTGGTAGCAGCCTAAGCAGCCACTCAGTCAGGTCACTAGAAGTTGGTCGAGTTTCAGGGGGCTTCTCTAAGATGCCCTCTGTTGTGCATTTTACATTAAATCCCACACTGGCATCAGTGTGGGTTTAATGTGCTGAGCAGTTTGATACCAAACTTTCCAGTCTTCAGTGTAGCCATCATGGTGCTGTGGAGTTCGTAATGACAAACTCCCAGCAACATATACTCTTAATGACAGCACTGCACTTACAGTGCCCAGGAATGGACTTGGGCACTGTAGGGGTATAGGGCTCATGCACCTGTACCCTCATCACTGGCATAGGGCACCCAGCTAGAGGGGTAACTGATGTATGCCAGGGCAGTGGTTTGTGGGCATGGCACACAGGGATGTGTGCCATGTCGACTCTTCACTTTGTTCTGCACCAAGACACGCAGCCTGCAAAGGCAGTGTGTGAGTGTCAGGGTACAGGGCCTCTAAGGGTGGCACAGTAAGTGCTGCAGCCCTTAGAGGCCTTCTCTGGTCACAGTGCCCTGGGTACCTGTGGTACCATTTACCAGGGGCTGACATGTGGCCAGAGAAGCCAATTGGGTTTAGGCTTCAATGCAGTTTTATGGAAGGAACATAGGCCCTGGGCACCTGATTAGCAGGAGCCCAGGGCACACTCAGTCAAAGAACAATCAGCAATTCCGCAAAAAGTGGGGGCATACCATGCAGAAAGAGGGCACTTTCTCACACAACCCCCCCCCCCAAACGAAAGATGATGAGACTAACCTTTCCCTAGAGAGTCTTCATTGTCTAAGTGGAAGAACCTGGAAAGTCCATCTGCATTGGCATGGGCAGTCCCAGGTATGTGTTCCACTTCAAAGTCCATTCCCTGTAGGGAGATGGACCACCTCAACAGTTTAGGATTTTCCCCTTTCATTTGCATTAGCCATCTGAGAGGTCTGTGATCAGTTTGAACTAGGAAGTGAGTACCAAACAAGTATGGTCTCAACTTCTTCAGGGACCAAACCACAGCAAAGGCCTCCTCTCAATGGCACTCCAACGCTGCTCCCTGGGGAGAAGCCTTCTGCTTATAAAAGCAACAGGTTGGTCTTGGCCTTCATCATTGGTCTGGGATAGGACCGCTCCTATCCCTAGCTCAGAGGCATCAGTCTGCACTATGAACTGCTTGGCATAATCTGGAGCCTTCAGAATTGGTGCTGAGCACATTGTTTCTTTCAGGGTGTCACAAGCCTTTTGGCAACTAACTGTCCAGTTAACCTTCTTGGGCATTTTCTTGGAGGTGGGTTCTGTGAGGGGGGGGTCACAATGTAATGTAATGAAATTATTTGTAAAGCGCTGACTGTCACACCGGAAGGAGTATCCTGTCGCTGGTTGGAGGCGAGGTCCAAGGGAAACTAGATGAGTGATAGGCAGAGTTCATCTGAGATATTGAAAATCCAAGTTTTCAGTGCCTTCCTGAATTGAGTCTCTGCTTTTATTAATCTCAGATGGATTGGTAACTGGTTCCAGGCCTTGGAACCCAAAGCGGCCACAGTTTTTCCTCCCTTAGTTTTACATCTGAAAATAGGTGGTTTGAGGAGATTGGACGACGAGGACCTAAGGGTCCTAGATGTAATCTAGGGAGTAAATCTTTCTGACAAGTATTTAGGTCCTATTTTCAGTGAGGCTCTGAAGGTTATTAGGAGAATTTTAAAAAGTATTCTTTTATGAATTGGAAGCCAATGAAGGGCTTTCAGTGCTGCCGACGCAGAGGACCTATGTGGCAGTTTCAGTACTAAGCGCGCCGCGGCATGTTGGACGACTTGGAGTCTTTTCAAGGTTGATTTTTTTGCACCTGCCAAGAGGCCATTACAGTAATCCAGGCGTGAGAGAATCAAGGCAACTGCTACGGATTTCCTGGCTGAAAGTGGGATAAAATCAAATAATTTTTTCAGTGATTTAATAAGGCTGAAGCAGGTCCCTGCAACTGCCATGGCATGGGGATGGAAGGAAAGGGAGGTGTCAAACTGCACTCCTAGGTTCTTGGCCACCTTCACCGTGTCGGGTGGGGGTGCGGTACCCTCTGGCCACCACAGGCTAGGACAAAATGAGACATCTTTCCCTACTGGCAGAATCTCCGTTTTATCAGTATTGCATCTGAGGTGATTATCTTTCATCCAATGAAGGACCTCAGATAGACAATGTTTAAAATTGAGCTCCGCATTGGTAGAATTGTTTTCCAAGGAGAGAATCAACTGAGTATCATCTGCGTAGGTTGTGACCTCAATCCCAAAAGATGCGATCAATGAAATAAGTGGGGTCATATATATGTTGAATAACAGCGGGCTCAGTGAGGAACCCTGGGGTACTCCTGTAGTGATGGAACGCTCAACTGATAGAAAAGCTCCTAAGGTCACGACTTGTCTGCGGTTGGTGAGAAAGGACTTTATCCATTTGAGAGCGGTGTCTAAAATACCGCAGGATCTCAGCCTTTCCAGGAGTATGCTGTGCGAGATGGTATCAAACGCTGCAGACAAATCAAGAGCGATCAGAATCGCCTTTTTACCTTTGTCAGCTATGATTTTTAGGGTATCTGTTAATTCTAGAAGTGCCGAGTCTGTCGAATGCTTTGGACGAAAGCCAGATTGTTGAGGGTGAAGTATATTGGCAGCCTCACTAAATTCGGTAAGTTCTTTGTGGACAAATTTTTCAGTAATTTTGCCCAATATTGGGAGCAACGATATGGGACGGAGATTTGAAAGGACTAGGGGATCAACATTTTGTTTCTTTTGGAGTGGTTTTACCAGAGCCAGTTTCCAATCGTCTGGCACTGTGCCTGACTCAGTGAGGAGTTCACTATCTGATTTAGGATAGGGTTGACCGTATCTATCATACTGTGAAGAATGGTAGGAGGGCAGGCGTCCAAAGGGGAGCCTGATTTGCAAGCTGCAATCGCATCCCGGGTTTGTTTGAGTGATACTCGTTGGAAGGTACGAATAGAGAGGGCAGTCAACACGGAATCCTGCTTCTGAGCACTGTTCTGGATTGGAGGGGGTATGAAAGCCTTTTGAATTTTATGGATTTTTTCTTCAAAAAGACTGAAATTTGATCACATAGTTTTTGAGAAGGTGGTATTTTTTTGTAACACTTTAGGGTTAGTGAAGGAATTTACAACTGAAAAATGATTTTTTGATCTTGGTTTGCTTCCAATATTTTATTGAAGTAAAAGTTCTTTTTGGCCAGTTTAATCTGGGCGTGGTAACGCTTCCTACAGATTTTAAAGGTTAGTTTGTCTTCAGTCTCATAGGACCTTCTCCACTTCCGCTCGTGTTGCTTACATTGAAGGTGTATTTGTCTAAGAGCGGGCGTAAACCATGGAGTTTTATGGGTTTTTAGTTTCATGTTCTTGCCCGGTTTCTCTAATGGGATAAGCTCATTGCTTATGGTCGTTAACCAAGAGTGAAAGATCTTTGAATCTGTTCCGGTAACCCCTGTTAGTACGGGAAGGCCAGCTTGGGCAGTAGTGGTCAACCTAGGATTGGCCGCTAGTTGAGCCCATTTACGCCTGGGCTGGAGGTCTAAGGGGGGGCGTAACACGGGGAGTCATGGGGGGGGGGCTTTAAGTGTCAAGGGGACAAAGTAATGATCTGACCAAATCTGTGGGGTGGGGGTATCTACTGAGAGCAGAGTGAAGTTGGAGCAGACCCCATCTAAGGTGTGGCCTGCTTGATGTGTAGGGGCCTTGACCAGTTGGTCCAGTGCGAATAATTCCATTATTTGTAAAACGTTCTCCACTCCTGGCTGACTTCTATCTTCTAAGTGGAGATTAAAATCTCCAAGCAATGTAAAATTGGCATATTTAAACAGGAACTGGCTTAGAGTATCTCCTAGTGAGTCTATGAAGGTAGAGCCCTGACCCGGAGGGCGATAAATCAAAGCTCCTGAAAAAGAAAGGGAGGCATTGAGGGAAATGCAAAAGCCAATGCTTTCCGCTCCCTTAAGTGTGACCAGTGTGACAATGGACCCATATCCCTTCACAAACCTCCTGTAGTACCCAGTCAAGCCAAGGAATGCCCTGACTTGGGTCTGGGTGGTTGGAGCTGCCCAGTCCAGGATGGCCTGGATCTTGGGCTGTAAGGGCTGTACCTGGCCTCCACCAACAAGGTGGCCCAAGTAAACCACAGTGCCCTGCCCTATCTGGCATTTGGATGCCTTGATAGTTAGGCCTGCAGTTTGCAGGGCTTTTAAAACCTTCCCAAGGTGGATCAGGTGATCCTGCCAGGTGGAACTAAAGACAGCAATATCATCAAGATAAGCTGCACTAAAGGACTCCAACCCAGCAAGGACTTGATTCACCAACCTCTGGAAAGGTGGCAGGGGCATTCTTTAAACCAAAGAGCATAACAGTGAACTGATAGTGCCCATCAGGTGTGGAGAATGCTGTTTTCTCTTTTGCTCCTGGGGCCATGCAAATCTGCCAGTACCCTGCAGTTAAGTCAAAGGTACTTAAGAATTTGGCTGCACCCAACGTGTCTATCAACTCATCTGCTCTTGGGATAGGGTGAGCATCTGTCTTGGTGACAGAGTTGAGCCCTCTATAATCCACACAAAACCTCATCTCTCTCTTTCCATCCTGTGGGTGAGGTTTGGGGACCAGAACCACTGGGCTAGCAAAAGGGCTCTCAGAGGGTTCAATAACCCCTAACTCCAGCATCTTGCTGACCTCAGCTTTGATGCTTTCCTTGACTTGGTCTGACTGTCGATAGATTTTGTTTTTGACAGGTGCACTGTCACCAGTGTCCACATCATGGGTACACCAGTTTGTCAGACCAGGGGACAAGGAAAAGAGCTTAGCATACTGCTGCAAGACTTGCTTGCAGTCAGCCTGCTGTTGGGCAGAGAGGGTGTCTGAAAAGACCACTCCATCTACTGACCCATCTTTTGGACTGTATGAGAGGAGGTCAGGGAGAGGTTCACTCTCTGCTTCCTGCTCATCAGTCACCATCAGCATGGTGATGTCAGCCCTGTCATTGTAGAGCTTTAGGCGGTTCACGTGGATAACCCTTTTGGGTGTCCTGCTTGTGCCCAGGTCAACTAAGTAGGTGACCTCACTCTTTTCTCCAGGATAGGGTAAGGGCCACTCCATCTGTCCTGGAGTGCCCTTGGTGCCACTGGCTCCAAAACCCACACCTGTTGCCCAGGTTTAAATTCAACAAGTGCAGCTTTTTGGTCATACCAGTGCTTCTGAAACTCCTGGCTGGCCTCAAGATTCTTGGATGCCTTTTCCATGTACTCAGCCATTCTGGACCTTAGGCCAAGCACATAGTCCACAATATCTTGTGTGTGTTCTTGGAGAGGCTTCTCCCAACCCTCTTTTACAAGACAGAGTGGTCCACTCACAGGATGGCCAAGCAGAAGTTAAAAGGGGGAAAACCTACTCCCTTCTGTGGCACTTCTCTGTAAGCGTAAAAGCAGACATGGTAAGAGGACATCCCATCTCCTTTTGAGTTTCTCAGGGAGCCCTATAATCATGCCCTTCAATGTCTTGTTAAATCTCTCAACAAGGCCATTGGTTTGTGGGTGATAGGGTGTAGTAAACTTGTACTGCACTCCACACTCTTTCCACATGTGTTTCAGGTAAGCAGACATGAAGTTAGAACCTCTGTCTGAAACTACCTCCTTAGGAAACCCTACCCTGGTGAAGACACCAATGAGGGCCTTGGCTACTGCAGGAGCTGTAGTAGTCCTAAGTGGAATTGCTTCAGGGTACCTAGTGGCATGATCCACTACCACTAGTATGAATTTGTTCCGAGGCTGTGGGAGGTTCAAGTGGACCCACTATGTCCACACCTACCCTTTCAAAGGGAACCCCCACCACAGGCAGTGGTATCAGGGGGGCCTTTGGGTGGCCACCTGTCTTGCCAATGGCTTGACAGGTAACCCAGGAGCTGACAAACTCCTTCACCTTTTGGTGCATCTGGGGCCAGTAAAAGTGGCTAACTAGCCTTTCCCAAGTCTTGGTTTGGCCCAGATGTCCAGCTAGGGGATGTCATGAGCTAAAGTTAGGAGGAACTCCTGTACCTCTGTGGCACTACCACTCTCCTGGTGGCTCCAGGATTGGGGTCTCTTGCCTCAGTGTACAGTAATCCCTCTTCCCAATAGACTCTGTGGGTACCACTGACAACTCCCTTTGCTTCTGAAACAGCTTGCTGCCTCAGGCTTTCAAGAGTGGGACAGTCTTGTTGCCCCTGGCACAGCTCTTCCCTAGAGGGTCCCCCTAGGCCCAAGAGTTCAACCTGGTAAGGGTCAAGCTCCATAGGCTCAGTTCCCTCTGGGGTGTCCAAGTCCTCTCCCTGAGGAGAGGGGTCCTAGTCCTTTTGCTGAATAGAAGCTGGTTCCCCAGTCTTCTTATCTTTTCTCTTGGTAGGTTGGGCCATACTTTCAGGCTCCAACACTTTTTCACCCTGCCTTTTGCTCTGTGCTCTTGTTTTTACATACACCAATTCAGGTGTCCAGATATTCAGCATTGCTGCATGGGTTTTTAGTTCAACCTCAGCCCAGGCTGAGGTTTCCAGGTCATTGCCAAGCAGACATGCAGCTGGTAGCTTTGGAGAGACCACTACCTGTTTCAGACCAGTAACTCCCCTCAGTCTAATGTCACCATAGCCATTGCATGGTTATTGGTAACACTGTCAGCATTGGTGTCTGGGTAAGTACGCCCAATCAAATATTGCTCAGGTGAAACCAGTGTGTCTCTCACCATAGTGACACTGGCACCTGTATCCCTCAGAGCCTCTATCCTAATTCCATTGATCCAAGGGTATTGTAAGTATTTCTTTAAGTTGGGTGGCCACACAGCTACAGTGGCAAACTCAACTTCCCCCTCTGAAACTAGCACTGCTTCAGTGTGCAACCTGATTTGCTCTGGGCACACTGCTGATCCCATCTGGAGACTGGCTACACCAGTAGTAGCTGTAGGACTAGGGGCCTTCTTGCTAGGGCAAGCCTTGTCTCCAGTTAAGTGTCCCAACTTCTTACAGTTGTTACACCAGGCCTTTGCAGGATCAAAGTTCTTCTTCCTATAGGGCTGTGGAGTATAGGGAGTATTTTGGGACCCACCCCCTGTGCAGGTTTTTGGGGCCCTTTAGAAGACTCAGACTTTTTATCTTGGGGATTCTCACCACCTTTCCACTGGGGAGGTTTTGTAACCCCTTTCTTTTGGTCACCCCCAGTGGTTGTCTTAGTCACCCTAGTCTTGACCAAGTGGTCTGCCTTCTTTCCCAATTCTTGGGGAGAAATTAGACCTAGGTCTACCAAATGCTGATGTAACTTTTCATTCGTGCAATTACTTAAAATATGTTCCTTCATAAACAAAATGTACAGTCCAGTAAAGTCATGCACATTGTGTCCAGTTAGCCAACCATCTAGTGTCTTTACTGAGTAGTCTACAAAATCAATACAGGACTGGTTTTGGGTTTTGTGAGCCCTCTGAATCTAATTCTGTACTCCTCAGTGGTGAATCCAAATCCCTCAATCAGAGTTCTCTTCATGAGGTCATAGGACCCAGCATCTGGACCAGAAAGGGTCAGAAGCCTGTCTCTGCAGTTACCAGAGAACAGTTCCCACAGGAGTGCCCCCCAGAGAGGTTTCTTCACTTTCCTCATGTCACAAGCCCTCTCAAAGGCTGTGAACCATTTGGAGATGTCATCACCCTCCTCAAATTTAGGGACAATACCTTTCGGGATTTTAGGATCATAAGATTGCTCTTTATCCTTATTATTTTGATTGCTGCAACCATTGATGGGTGCTAAACCCATCTCCTTTCTTTCTTTCTCTAGAGCCAGGAGTCTGGACTCTAGATCCAGTCTTTTGGCCAGCCTTGCTAAAAGGCTGTCCTCCTCATTGAGGTTGTCCTCAATGTCCTCATCAGATCCTGAGCCACCTGTGTGGCCTCTAGGTCCCCAGAGGTTAACTCTTGGAAATAAGGGTGCAGGGACCCTTTCTTCCCTAGGAAGTGGTGGAGGTGGGCACCTATCTCCATCCTCCTCATTCATTTCCTCCTCTGACTGGTCATCACCATTTTCAGAGGGGTGGGCCTTGAATACTCAGGCAATAGCTCCTGGAGCTTTTGTTTGGTTGGATGAGGGCCCGTTGGTATATTTTTAAGTTTACATAAGGACCTTACTTCCTTGAAAGACAAGTGAAGGTAAGGGGTGAGGTCAAGCTCCTCAACCATGTCCTGCATGTCATTATTATCTTCACAAATAGTTGGGTTCTTTTTCTTTAGACATTCCAACAAAAAGTTCTAACCCCTCTACCCTTGACTATAGTGACTTTTTATTTTCTAAAATTCTAAAGGGACTTAAGCAAGGCCCTAACAAGACTTTTAGTAGTTTGGTAAAAATGCCAATTTGAAAAGGCAATTTAAGAGTTCTGTTGTGTGATCAGGTGGTAACCAAGTAGTCCAACAAATGTAAGTTGTATATCCCACCGCTGATCCACCAATGTAAAAAACTGGCTCTATATATACTACACCAAAATGAGTTATAGTGTGTATAGGGTCCAGGTGACTCCAGAGGTAGGCAGAGGTTAAAGTTAGATAGAACCTTACTCTCTAATAGTGGTAGCTTGGTCGAGCAGTAAGGCAGTATCAGAGGACAGTGTTAAGCATTTGATGTACACACTCAGTCAGCAAATGAATTCACACACTCAAGAACTGAACTCTAGGCCAATTGTTTTTGTATAAAAATATACTGTTTATTTTTAGAACAAAGCAAGCCTGGCACAGGTAAGCATTAAATACTTTTCAGTAATAAGTTACTGGATATAGAACAGTTTGAAAATGCAATAGAGATTGTACTTTGTTTGATTTACAGGGGAGCAGTAGTATGCAACACTTAGCAAATACAGTACATTGAAATGAATGGGCTTTTTCAACAAATTGCAGGTATGTTACTTTTACGTTACTTTTTCTAACTCAGTGCTGGATGCCTAGATTCAGCACTGGAACATTTCCTGCAAACAGGTAAGAAAACACGTTTTGGTTATTTGTACGATTTTTAAAGAATATCTTTAGTTTTCAAAACTCCACACACAGTCGTTTTTGGAAGAAAAATTGTCAATGTTATCCTATGGAGGAAAAACAGGTTATCGGTTTGCAGGTAAGTAAACGACTGTGGGAGTTAAGGTTCTGGGGTTAGAACAAGGGTTCCCCCAGGGTCAGTGATGCACTGTTGGTGCACCCTCAGCGACACTAGGGCGGCCGGGTGCAGAGTGTTGAGGCCCAATGTTATACTATGGAGGATAGGGGTCTCCGGTTGGTGACTGCTGGCAAGCAGGCCACTGGGTTGTGGGAGCAAAGCTCCTAGGGTTTAGGTCAGGGCAAATGGGGAAACAAGTTGGCACAAAAGGTGCACCCTCAGCGGCACTGGGGTGGCCGGGTGCAGAGTGCTGTTTCGGCACCGGACGCCCTGTTGTTTTCTATGGAGAGCCTCCGGTTTGGAAAAGCACTGCAGGCAGGGAGACGAAGGACTTCTGGGTGCGACCACCACTTTGAGAGGTAAGTTGGGAAGTTAAGGGTTGGTTAGGCACCGTTGGTTTGGGCACACAAGGCCGTGGGGCGTCGGGTGCAGGGGTGCCTTTTGGGGTCGGATCTTCTTACCAGCTCCGGGTCGCGGTTAGAGGGGCCTTCTGGATTTAGGCTGCAGGCGTCGGCTGGAGGCTTGAGGCAGGTCAGGGGTCGCCGGATTTCGGGTCAGGATCGCCGGGGTGACCTCCTCGTGGTGTTTTTCCACTCGAGCTCGGGCCGGGTTCGGCGGGTGCAGAGTGGGCTGGATTCGCGGTATCCGGCCGGAGCCAGAAGCTGCAGTTTAAACACGTCCGGTGTTCACGGGAGAAACAGTCTTGGAAGTGAAGGCAGGCAGGTCCTCCGGGGTTTGTGGGGTTGCTGGCTGCTGGACACGCCGGGATTTCGCAGGAGCAGGTTCGAGGGGAGACAGGCCTGTAGGGCTGGGGCCAAGTCAGTGGGTGTCGTCCTCTTGTTAGCTCTGCACGGCTCTTCGTCCTTCTTTTCTTCTTGTAGGTAAGCTGGATCTGAGGAAGTAAGGTTCAGGGTGCCCCCTAAATACTAAATTTAGGGGCGTTACAGGTAGGTAAAGGGCAGGGACCAATGGGTCCCTTCCCTGGGGTGGGTACACCCCCTATTCTGCCACTCTCCAGTGGGAGGGGTGCAGGAGCCTGTCCCTGGTTGGCTGGGTCCCCCCATCCTCAAGATGGCGGGGACTCGAGGTTGTGCTTCACCTCGCCTCCCCCACCTGAGGGGTGGAGTTGGCAGAGGTGGGCACACCTCACTTGATTTTCCCGCCGGTTCTCCCGCCCAAAGTGGGGGTTGGGACCAGTTGCTGAAAGCAGCAAATGGTCTGGAGAGGCTCACAAAGGCGGCCTGCCTTTAAAGCTTCTCCTTCGTGAACCCTGCCCATCCTGGGGGAGGAGGCTTGGCACCTCGTCCCAGGATGTGCATTGTTTCAGGCCCCCGAGAGCAGCAGGCTCTCGACCCAGGGGTCCAGAAACATGTCTGGTGATGGCAGCCTAAGCAGCCACTCAGTCAGGTCACTAGAAGTTGGTCGAGTTTCAGGGGGCTTCTCTAAGATGCCCTCTGTTGTGCATTTTACATTAAATCTCACACTGGCATCAGTGTGGGTTTAATGTGCTGAGCAGTTTGATACCAAACTTCCCAGTCTTCAGTGTAGCCATCATGGTGCTGTGGAGTTCGTAATGACAAACTCCCAGCAACATATACTCTTAATGACAGCACTGCACTTACAGTGCCCAGGAATGGACTTGGGCACTGTAGGGGTATAGGGCTCATGCACCTGTTCCCTCATCACTGGCATAGGGCACCCAGCTAGAGGGGTAACTGATGTATGCCAGGGCAGTGGTTTGTGGGCATGGCACACAGGGATGTGTGCCATGTCGACTCTTCACTTTGTTCTGCACCAAGACACGCAGCCTGCAAAGGCAGTGTGTGAGTGTCAGGGTACAGGGCCTCTAAGGGTGGCACAATAAGTGCTGCAGCCCTTAGAGGCCTTCTCTGGTCACAGTGCCCTGGGTACCTGTGGTACCATTTACCAGGGGCTGACATGTGGCCAGAGAAGCCAATTGGGTTTAGGCTTCAATGCAGTTTTATGGAAGGAACATAGGCCCTGGGCACCTGATTAGCAGGAGCCCAGGGCACACTCAGTCAAAGAACAATCAGCAATTCAGCAAAAAGTGGGGGCATACCATGCAGAAAGAGGGCACTTTCTCACACAACCCCCCCCCCCAAACGAAAGATGATGAGACTAACCTTTCCCTAGAGAGTCTTCATTGTCTAAGTGGAAGAACCTGGAAAGTCCATCTGCATTGGCATGGGCAGTCCCAGGTATGTGTTCCACTTCAAAGTCCATTCCCTGTAGGGAGATGGACCACCTCAACAGTTTAGGATTTTCCCCTTTCATTTGCATTAGCCATCTGAGAGGTCTGTGATCAGTTTGAACTAGGAAGTGAGTACCAAACAAGTATGGTCTCAACTTCTTCAGGGACCAAACCACAGCAAAGGCCTCCCTCTCAATGGCACTCCAACGCTGCTCCCTGGGGAGAAGCCTTCTGCTTATAAAAGCAACAGGTTGGTCTTGGCCTTCATCATTGGTCTGGGATAGGACCGCTCCTATCCCTAGCTCAGAGGCATCAGTCTGCACTATGAACTGCTTGGCATAATCTGGAGCCTTCAGAATTGGTGCTGAGCACATTGTTTCTTTCAGGGTGTCACAAGCCTTTTGGCAACTAACTGTCCAGTTAACCTTCTTGGGCATTTTCTTGGAGGTGGGTTCTGTGAGGGGGGGTCACAATGTAATGTAATGAAATTATTTGTAAAGCGCTGACTGTCACTCCGGAAGGAGTATCCTGTCGCTGGTTGGAGGCGAGGTCCAAGGGAAACTAGATGAGTGATAGGCAGAGTTCATCTGAGATATTGAAAATCCAAGTTTTCAGTGCCTTCCTGAATTGAGTCTCTGCTTTTATTAATCTCAGATGGATTGGTAACTGGTTCCAGGCCTTGGAACCCAAAGCGGCCACAGTTTTTCCTCCCTTAGTTTTACATCTGAAAATAGGTGCTTTGAGGAGATTGGACGACGAGGACCTAAGGGTCCTAGATGTAATCTAGGGAGTAAATCTTTCTGACAAGTATTTAGGTCCTATTTTCAGTGAGGCTCTGAAGGTTATTAGGAGAATTTTAAAAAGTATTCTTTTATGAATTGGAAGCCAATGAAGGGCTTTCAGTGCTGCCGACGCAGAGGACCTATGTGGCAGTTTCAGTACTAAGCGCGCCGCGGCATGTTGGACGACTTGGAGTCTTTTCAAGGTTGATTTTTTTGCACCTGCCAAGAGGCCATTACAGTAATCCAGGCGTGAGAGAATCAAGGCAACTGCTACGGATTTCCTGGCTGAAAGTGGGATAAAATCAAATAATTTTTTCAGTGATTTAATAAGGCTGAAGCAGGTCCCTGCAACTGCCATGGCATGGGGATGGAAGGAAAGGAGGTGTCAAACTGCACTCCTAGGTTCTTGGCCACCTTCACCGTGTCGGGTGGGGGTGCGGTACCCTCTGGCCACCACAGGCTAGGACAAAATGAGACATCTTTCCCTACTGGCAGAATCTCCGTTTTATCAGTATTGCATCTGAGGTGATTATCTTTCATCCAATGAAGGACCTCAGATAGACAATGTTTAAAATTGAGCTCCGCATTGGTAGAATTGTTTTCCAAGGAGAGAATCAACTGAGTATCATCTGCGTAGGTTGTGACCTCAATCCCAAAAGATGCGATCAATGAAATAAGTGGGGTCATATATATGTTGAATAACAGCGGGCTCAGTGAGGAACCCTGGGGTACTCCTGTAGTGATGGAACGCTCAACTGATAGAAAAGCTCCTAAGGTCACGACTTGTCTGCGGTTGGTGAGAAAGGACTTTATCCATTTGAGAGCGGTGTCTAAAATACCGCAGGATCTCAGCCTTTCCAGGAGTATGCTGTGCGAGATGGTATCAAACGCTGCAGACAAATCAAGAGCGATCAGAATCGCCTTTTACCTTTGTCAGCTATGATTTTTAGGGTATCTGTTAATTCTAGAAGTGCCGAGTCTGTCGAATGCTTTGGACGAAAGCCAGATTGTTGAGGGTGAAGTATATTGGCAGCCTCACTAAATTCGGTAAGTTCTTTGTGGACAAATTTTTCAGTAATTTTGCCCAATATTGGGAGCAACGATATGGGACGGAGATTTGAAAGGACTAGGGGATCAACATTTTGTTTCTTTTGGAGTGGTTTTACCAGAGCCAGTTTCCAATCGTCTGGCACTGTGCCTGACTCAGTGAGGAGTTCACTATCTGATTTAGGATAGGGTTGACCGTATCTATCATACTGTGAAGAATGGTAGGAGGGCAGGCGTCCAAAGGGGAGCCTGATTTGCAAGCTGCAATCGCATCCCGGGTTTGTTTGAGTGATACTCGTTGGAAGGTACGAATAGAGAGGGCAGTCAACACGGAATCCTGCTTCTGAGCACTGTTCTGGATTGGAGGGGGTATGAAAGCCTTTTGAATTTTATGGATTTTTTCTTCAAAAAAGACTGAAATTTGATCACATAGTTTTTGAGAAGGTGGTATTTTTTTTGTAACACTTTAGGGTTAGTGAAGGAATTTACAACTGAAAAAATGATTTTTTGATCTTGGTTTGCCTCCAATATTTTATTGAAGTAAAAGTTCTTTTTGGCCAGTTTAATCTGGGCGTGGTAACGCTTCCTACAGATTTTAAAGGTTAGTTTGTCTTCAGTCTCATAGGACCTTCTCCACTTCCGCTCGTGTTGCTTACATTGAAGGTGTATTTGTCTAAGAGCGGGCGTAAACCATGGAGTTTTATGGGTTTTTAGTTTCATGTTCTTGCCCGGTTTCTCTAATGGGATAAGCTCATTGCTTATGGTCGTTAACCAAGAGTGAAAGATCTTTGAATCTGTTCCGGTAACCCCTGTTAGTACGGGAAGGCCAGCTTGGGCAGTAGTGGTCAACCTAGGATTGGCCGCTAGTTGAGCCCATTTACGCCTGGGCTGGAGGTCTAAGGGGGCGTAACACGGGGAGTCATGGGGGGGCTTTAAGTGTCAAGGGGACAAAGTAATGATCTGACCAAATCTGTGGGGTGGGGGTATCTACTGAGAGCAGAGTGAAGTTGGAGCAGACCCCATCTAAGGTGTGGCCTGCTTGATGTGTAGGGGCCTTGACCAGTTGGTCCAGTGCGAATAATTCCATTATTTGTAAAACGTTCTCCACTCCTGGCTGACTTCTATCTTCTAAGTGGAGATTAAAATCTCCAAGCAATGTAAAATTGGCATATTTAAACAGGAACTGGCTTAGAGTATCTCCTAGTGAGTCTATGAAGGTAGAGCCCTGACCCGGAGGGCGATAAATCAAAGCTCCTGAAAAAGAAAGGGAGGCATTGAGGGAAATGCAAAAGCCAATGCTTTCCGCTCCCTTAAGTGTGACCAGTGTGACAATGGACCCATATCCCTTCACAAACCTCCTGTAGTACCCAGTCAAGCCAAGGAATGCCCTGACTTGGGTCTGGGTGGTTGGAGCTGCCCAGTCCAGGATGGCCTGGATCTTGGGCTGTAAGGGCTGTACCTGGCCTCCACCAACAAGGTGGCCCAAGTAAACCACAGTGCCCTGCCCTATCTGGCATTTGGATGCCTTGATAGTTAGGCCTGCAGTTTGCAGGGCTTTTAAAACCTTCCCAAGGTGGATCAGGTGATCCTGCCAGGTGGAACTAAAGACAGCAATATCATCAAGATAAGCTGCACTAAAGGACTCCAACCCAGCAAGGACTTGATTCACCAACCTCTGGAAGGTGGCAGGGGCATTCTTTAAACCAAAGAGCATAACAGTGAACTGATAGTGCCCATCAGGTGTGGAGAATGCTGTTTTCTCTTTTGCTCCTGGGGCCATGCAAATCTGCCAGTACCCTGCAGTTAAGTCAAAGGTACTTAAGAATTTGGCTGCACCCAACGTGTCTATCAACTCATCTGCTCTTGGGATAGGGTGAGCATCTGTCTTGGTGACAGAGTTGAGCCCTCTGTAATCCACACAAAACCTCATCTCTCTCTTTCCATCCTGTGGGTGAGGTTTGGGGACCAGAACCACTGGGCTAGCAAAGGGCTCTCAGAGGGTTCAATAACCCCTAACTCCAGCATCTTGCTGACCTCAGCTTTGATGCTTTCCTTGACTTGGTCTGACTGTCGATAGATTTTGTTTTTGACAGGTGCACTGTCACCAGTGTCCACATCATGGGTACACCAGTTTGTCAGACCAGGGGACAAGGAAAAGAGCTTAGCATACTGCTGCAAGACTTGCTTGCAGTCAGCCTGCTGTTGGGCAGAGAGGGTGTCTGAAAAGACCACTCCATCTACTGACCCATCTTTTGGACTGTATGAGAGGAGGTCAGGGAGAGGTTCACTCTCTGCTTCCTGCTCATCAGTCACCATCAGCATGGTGATGTCAGCCCTGTCATTGTAGAGCTTTAGGCGGTTCACGTGGATAACCCTTTTGGGTGTCCTGCTTGTGCCCAGGTCAACTAAGTAGGTGACCTCACTCTTTTTCTCCAGGATAGGGTAAGGGCCACTCCATCTGTCCTGGAGTGCCCTTGGTGCCACTGGCTCCAAAACCCACACCTGTTGCCCAGGTTTAAATTCAACAAGTGCAGCTTTTTGGTCATACCAGTGCTTCTGAAACTCCTGGCTGGCCTCAAGATTCTTGGATGCCTTTTCCATGTACTCAGCCATTCTGGACCTTAGGCCAAGCACATAGTCCACAATATCTTGTGTGTGTTCTTGGAGAGGCTTCTCCCAACCCTCTTTTACAAGACAGAGTGGTCCACTCACAGGATGGCCAAGCAGAAGTTAAAAGGGGGAAAAACCTACTCCCTTCTGTGGCACTTCTCTGTAAGCGAAAAGCAGACATGGTAAGAGGACATCCCATCTCCTTTTGAGTTTCTCAGGGAGCCCTATAATCATGCCCTTCAATGTCTTGTTAAATCTCTCAACAAGGCCATTGGTTTGTGGGTGATAGGGTGTAGTAAACTTGTACTGCACTCCACACTCTTTCCACATGTGTTTCAGGTAAGCAGACATGAAGTTAGAACCTCTGTCTGAAACTACCTCCTTAGGAAACCCTACCCTGGTGAAGACACCAATGAGGGCCTTGGCTACTGCAGGAGCTGTAGTAGTCCTAAGTGGAATTGCTTCAGGGTACCTAGTGGCATGATCCACTACCACTAGTATGAATTTGTTCCCGAGGCTGTGGGAGGTTCAAGTGGACCCACTATGTCCACACCTACCCTTTCAAAGGGAACCCCCACCACAGGCAGTGGTATCAGGGGGCCTTTGGGTGGCCACCTGTCTTGCCAATGGCTTGACAGGTAACCCAGGAGCTGACAAACTCCTTCACCTTTTGGTGCATCTGGGGCCAGTAAAAGTGGCTAACTAGCCTTTCCCAAGTCTTGGTTTGGCCCAGATGTCCAGCTAGGGGGATGTCATGAGCTAAAGTTAGGAGGAACTCCCTGTACCTCTGTGGCACTACCACTCTCCTGGTGGCTCCAGGATTGGGGTCTCTTGCCTCAGTGTACAGTAATCCCTCTTCCCAATAGACTCTGTGGGTACCACTGACAACTCCCTTTGCTTCTGAAACAGCTTGCTGCCTCAGGCTTTCAAGAGTGGGACAGTCTTGTTGCCCCTGGCACAGCTCTTCCCTAGAGGGTCCCCCTAGGCCCAAGAGTTCAACCTGGTAAGGGTCAAGCTCCATAGGCTCAGTTCCCTCTGGGGTGTCCAAGTCCTCTCCCTGAGGAGAGGGGTCCTAGTCCTTTTGCTGAATAGAAGCTGGTTCCCCAGTCTTCTTATCTTTTCTCTTGGTAGGTTGGGCCATACTTTCAGGCTCCAACACTTTTTCACCCTGCCTTTTGCTCTGTGCTCTTGTTTTTACATACACCAATTCAGGTGTCCAGGTGTCCAGATATCCAGCATTGCTGCATGGGTTTTTAGTTCAACCTCAGCCCAGGCTGAGGTTTCCAGGTCATTGCCAAGCAGACATGCAGCTGGTAGCTTTGGAGAGACCACTACCTGTTTCAGACCAGTAACTCCCCCCCAGTCTAATGTCACCATAGCCATTGCATGGTTATTGGTAACACTGTCAGCATTGGTGTCTGGGTAAGTACGCCCAATCAAATATTGCTCAGGTGAAACCAGTGTGTCTCTCACCATAGTGACACTGGCACCTGTATCCCTCAGAGCCTCTATCCTAATTCCATTGATCCAAGGGTATTGTAAGTATTTCTTTAAGTTGGGTGGCCACACAGCTACAGTGGCAAACTTAACTTCCCCCTCTGAAACTAGCACTGCTTCAGTGTGCAACCTGATTTGCTCTGGGCACACTGCTGATCCCATCTGGAGACTGGCTACACCAGTAGTAGCTGTAGGACTAGGGGCCTTCTTGCTAGGGCAAGCCTTGTCTCCAGTTAAGTGTCCCAACTTCTTACAGTTGTTACACCAGGCCTTTGCAGGATCAAAGTTCTTCTTCCTATAGGGCTGTGGAGTATAGGGAGTATTTTGGGACCCACCCCCCTGTGCAGGTTTTTGGGGCCCTTTAGAAGACTCAGACTTTTTATCTTGGGGATTCTCACCACCTTTCCACTGGGGAGGTTTTGTAACCCCTTTCTTTTGGTCACCCCCAGTGGTTGTCTCAGTCACCCTAGTCTTGACCAAGTGGTCTGCCTTCTTTCCCAATTCTTGGGGAGAAATTAGACCTAGGTCTACCAAATGCTGATGTAACTTTTCATTCGTGCAATTACTTAAAATATGTTCCTTCATAAACAAAATGTACAGTCCAGTAAAGTCATGCACATTGTGTCCAGTTAGCCAACCATCTAGTGTCTTTACTGAGTAGTCTACAAAATCAATACAGGACTGGTTTTGGGTTTTGTGAGCCCCCCTGAATCTAATTCTGTACTCCTCAGTGGTGAATCCAAATCCCTCAATCAGAGTTCTCTTCATGAGGTCATAGGACCCAGCATCTGGACCAGAAAGGGTCAGAAGCCTGTCTCTGCAGTTACCAGAGAACAGTTCCCACAGGAGTGCCCCCCAGAGAGGTTTCTTCACTTTCCTCATGTCACAAGCCCTCTCAAAGGCTGTGAACCATTTGGAGATGTCATCACCCTCCTCAAATTTAGGGACAATACCTTTCGGGATTTTAGGATCATAAGATTGCTCTTTATCCTTATTATTTTGATTGTTGCCACCATTGATGGGTGCTAAACCCATCTCCTTTCTTTCTTTCTCTAGAGCCAGGAGTCTGGACTCTAGATCCAGTCTTTTGGCCAGCCTTGCTAAAAGGCTGTCCTCCTCATTGAGGTTGTCCTCAATGTCCTCATCAGATCCTGAGCCACCTGTGTGGCCTCTAGGTCCCCAGAGGTTAACTCTTGGAAATAAGGGTGCAGGGACCCTTTCTTCCCTAGGAAGTGGTGGAGGTGGGCACCTATCTCCATCCTCCTCATTCATTTCCTCCTCTGACTGGTCATCACCATTTTCAGAGGGGTGGGCCTTTGAATACTCAGGCAATAGCTCCTGGAGCTTTTGTTTGGTTGGATGAGGGCCCGTTGGTATATTTTTAAGTTTACATAAGGACCTTACTTCCTTGAAAGACAAGTGAAGGTAAGGGGTGAGGTCAAGCTCCTCAACCATGTCCTGCATGTCATTATTATCTTCACAAATAGTTGGGTTCTTTTCTTTAGACATTCTAACAAAAAAGTTCTAACCCCTCTACCCTTGACTATAGTGACTTTTTATTTTCTAAAATTCTAAAGGGACTTAAGCAAGGCCCTAACAAGACTTTTAGTAGTTTGGTAAAAATGCCAATTTGAAAAGGCAATTTAAGAGTTCTGTTGTGTGATCAGGTGGTAACCAAGTAGTCCAACAAATGCAAGTTGTATATCCCACCGCTGATCCACCAATGTAAAAAACTGGCTCTATATATACTACACCAAAATGAGTTATAGTGTGTATAGGGTCCAGGTGACTCAGAGGTAGGCAGAGGTTAAAGTTAGATAGAACCTTACTCTCTAATAGTGGTAGCTTGGTCGAGCAGTAAGGCAGTATCAGAGGACAGTGTTAAGCATTTGATGTACACACTCAGTCAGCAAATGAATTCACACACTCAAGAACTGAACTCTAGGCCAATTGTTTTTGTATAAAAAATATACTGTTTATTTTTAGAACAAAGCAAGCCTGGCACAGGTAAGCATTAAATACTTTTCAGTAATAAGTTACTGGATATAGAACAGTTTGAAAATGCAATAGAGATTGTACTTTGTTTGATTTACAGGGGAGCAGTAGTATGCAACACTTAGCAAATACAGTACATTGAAATGAATGGGCTTTTTCAACAAATTGCAGGTATGTTACTTTTACGTTACTTTTTCTAACTCAGTGCTGGATGCCTAGATTCAGCACTGGAACATTTCCTGCAAACAGGTAAGAAAACACGTTTTGGTTATTTGTACGATTTTTAAAGAATATCTTTAGTTTTCAAAACTCCACACACAGTCGTTTTTTGGAAGAAAAATTGTCAATGTTATCCTATGGAGGAAAAACAGGTTATCGGTTTGCAGGTAAGTAAACGACTGTGGGAGTTAAGGTTCTGGGGTTAGAACAAGGGTTCCCCCAGGGTCAGTGATGCACTGTTGGTGCACCCTCAGCGACACTAGGGCGGCCGGGTGCAGAGTGTTGAGGCCCAATGTTATACTATGGAGGATAGGGGGTCTCCGGTTGGTGACTGCTGGCAAGCAGGCCACTGGGTTGTGGGAGCAAAGCTCCTAGGGTTTAGGTCAGGGCAAATGGGGAAACAAGTTGGCACAAAAGGTGCACCCTCAGCGGCACTGGGGCGGCCGGGTGCAGAGTGCTGTTTCGGCGCCGGACGCCCTGTTGTTTTCTATGGAGAGCCTCCGGTTTGGAAAAGCACTGCAGGCAGGGAGACAAAGGACTTCTGGTGCGACCACCACTTTGAGAGCTAAGTTGGGAAGTTAAGGGTTGGTTAGGCACCGTTGGTTTGGGCACACAAGGCCGTGGGGCGTCGGGTGCAGGGGGGCCTTTTGGGGTCGGATCTTCTTACCAGTACCGGGTCGCGGTTAGAGGGGCCTTCTGGATTTAGGCTGGAGGCAGGTCAGGGGTCGCCGGATCTCGGGTCAGGATCGCTGGGGTGACCTCCTCGTGGTGTTTTTCCACTCGGGCCGGGTTCGGCGGGTGCAGAGTGGGCTGGATTTGCGGTATCCGGCCAGAGCCAGAAGCTGCAGTTTAAACACGTCTGGTGTTCACGGGAGAAACAGTCTTGGAAGTGAAGGCAGGCAGGTTGCTGGCTGCTGGACACGCCGGGATTTCGCAGGAGCAGGTTCGAGGGGAGACAGGCCTGTAGGGCTGGGGCCAAGTCAGTGGGCGGCGTCCTCTTGTTAGCTCTGCACGGCTCTTCGTCCTTCTTCTTTTCTTCTTGTAGGTAAGCTGGATCTGAGGAAGTAAGGTTCAGGGTGCCCCCTAAATACTAAATTTAGGGGCGTTACAGGTAGGTAAAGGGCAGGGACCAATGGGTCCCTTCCCTGGGGTGGGTACACCCCCTATTCTGCCACTCTCCAGTGGGAGGGGGGCAGGAGCCTGTCCCTGGTTGGCTGGGTCCCCCCATCCTCAAGATTGTGGGGACTCGAGGTTGTGCTTCACCTCGCCTCCCCCACCTGAGGGGTGGAGTTGGCAGAGGTGGGCACACCTCCCTTCCTCACTTGTTTTTCCCGCCGGTTCTCCCGCCCAAAGTAAGGGGTAGAACCAGTGGGGACCAGTTGCTGAAAGCAGCAAATGGTCTGGAGAGGCTCACAAAGGCGGCCTGCCTTTGAAGCTTCTCCTTCGTGAACCCTGCCCATCCTGGGGGAGGAGGCTTGGCACCTCGTCCCAGGATGTGCATTGTTTCAGGCCCCCGAGAGCAGCAGGCTCTCGACCCAGGGGTCCAGAAACATGTCTGGTGGTGGCAGCCTAAGCAGCCACTCAGTCAGGTCACTAGAAGTTGGGCGAGTTTCAGGGGGCATCTCTAAAATGCCCTCTGTTGTGCATTTTACATTAAATCCCACACTGGCATCAGTGTGGGTTTAATGTGCTGAGAAGTTTGATACCAAACTTCCCAGTCTTCAGTGTAGCCATCATGGTGCTGTGGAGTTCGTAATGACAAACTCCCAGCACCATAAACTCTTAATGACAGCACTGCACTTACAGTGCCCAGGAATGGACTTGGGCACTGTAGGGGTATAGGGCTCATGCACCTGTACCCTCACCACTGGCATAGGGCACCCAGCTAGAGGGGTGACTGATGTATGCCAGGGCAGTGGTTTGTGGGCATGGCACACAGGGATGTGTGCCATATCGACTCTTCACTTTGTTCTGCACCAAGACATGCAGCCTGCAAAGGCAGTGTGTGAGTGTCAGGGCACAGGGCCTCTAAGGGTGGCACAATAAGTGCTGCAGCCCTTAGAGGCCTTCTCTGGTCACAGTGCCCTGGGTACCTGTGGTACCATTTACCAGGGGCTGACATGTGGCCAGAGATGCGAATTGGGTTTAGGCTTCAATGCAGTTTTATGGAAGGAACATAGGCCCTGGGCACCTGATTAGCAGGAGCCCAGGGCACACTCAGTCAAAGAACATCAGCAATTCAGCAAAAAGTGGGGGCATACCATGCAGAAAGAGGGCACTTTCTCACAGCCATGATTATAGAGTTTGTTCAGAATGTATTATTTCAAACTAAGAAAAACTACTGTCTCTCTTCTGCACCCTGTTCCATTGCCAGAGCGTCGCTGGGATAAAGCAGGATTAGATTTTTCTGGACCTTTTTTTATTGCCTAATATGAAGTATATAATTGACTACTTCTCTAAATTAATTTACTGTTCATTTGTGGATACAAACACTAAGAATGTTTAAGATATTTAGATAATGTTTTCTTTTTGGAGTGTTCTCCTAAAAAAAAAATCGCCAAAGACAACACCACTCATTTTATTTCAAAAGAAATAATAGCTTTTATAACTAATCATGATATTGTGCATTAACAAGTTGCACTTTACAGTCCTGCAGCAATTATTTTGTTAAAGAGCACATAGTTTTATGAAAGAAGGTATACAGACTACACTATAAACTCGTCTTGAAGTTACTAATTTTCTGAAGGTGAAAATATGGTCTTATCTTATTTGTCCACACACTACTTCTTGTATTTCACCATTCAAATTGTTAAGAAGTAGAATTCCTAAAGGTAAGCTTTCACCTGAGTGGTTGAAGAGTGTTGGTAATTTTGACCATATAGGAAGTAATTCTGGAGATGAATCCATTATATGTGCAAAGGTAACTGACAAACACAACTAACAGAACATGTAGTTTGATGAAAGTTAGAAAACGGGAATCAAAATGTTCTGCTCCATTACAAATGAGAAAGTTGCTAAAGCTTCTGTATTATTACATGGTAAAGGGTGGTGGAACAAGAGTAGTGGGGTATCCATCTCAGATAAGCAAGTTGAGATCTATAGACGGACAAGACTGAATTTTGAGAGTGATGATTCCATGCTAACTACCAAGATTGCCTTAGATCATAGGTACTCGCATTTTCCATGGGGCCAAAACGTTTAACCTACGGTGTGACTGAGGGCAGCAGGGGGGTTGGGGGGAATAAGGTGGGTGTAAAGGAAGCGAAGCATGTATATCTATTGGATGAATTGTACAATGTAAAACCAGAAAACCTAGGATCAATTACGGCTTTCTCACTAGACCAAATTTGTGATCCTAGGGAATTGTTGTTTCATTTAATACATGACTTCAGGGTGTGCGCTGTACAAAACCTTCTCTTGTGTACGATTTAATAAACTCTAATGTTGTCTACGTAGAACAGCAAGCCAGGCCACCCAGAGGGTGCATATAACAACTGACTTGCACCACAGTTCTCTAATGGCATTGTTGTCAGGACGAGGGGAGGAACCATGAATGTTTCTAAATTCCTGTTTAAAACATCACTTAAAAAAAAAGACGACTTGTCAATGCACTGATATAATCTGAGGTACTAAGATGAAACACTTCTGCATGTTAATAAAATACACTTTTTGAATTTTTAGAGACTTGATCAAATTTGTACACGATTGCTGCAAGATGTATTAAAAATGAAGCTGTTCCTACATTTAAGTGGTGGATGACACCTGTTGCTTCCTTTCATTAATTTCAGTTAACCTGTAAATAAATGCTTGCCTGATTACTCAATACCTTTCTGAATGTTAGTGGAGACTCAGGTAAACAGCAGCCCAGTGCTGCTGTAGACCAAGGGGGCACATGAAGGCCAGGAGGGCGGTACTTTGAGTATCACTGCCTTAGAGGATCAACATGTTTCTGTCTAGATTCTGAGGTTCAAAGCATGAACAGCACAGGGCCTGAAGAGCCAGATTGTCTTAAGAATGAGTCTAGTGTGGTAGAATGTACTGAATGTAGTCCAAGTAAGTATTGTCAAAGTGAAGAGTCTGAACAAAACATCAGAATGCGTAGTTGTTAATTTTTTTAGGGGCGGTGGGGGGTACTATTGTAAAGGGGGTACTGTGAACTGAAATAAATGTTATTGTCTGATTAATAAAAATCCTCACAAAATGACACATTATAGTACATATCCTGCAATCTGACATTATACATTATGGGTTCATTCTGCAATTCGATTAGAACTAATACACATAAAATGCATCAGAGTTAAAAAATAAATAAAGCTGCATTTGTCCTAACCCGCAGAGAACCATACAGGTTACTTCAAAGTGCTGAGTGCTTGTAAACATTGTATGCGTAAAAAGTCATCAGCGTAAAAAAATATATATATATGTCAAAGTGCCATGTGAAAACATTCCACAATCCGATTAAAACCAATACATATAGAATTCATCAAGATTGAAAATAAAGCTGCATTTATCCTAGCCTACAGATAACCGTACAGGTTGCTTCAAGGTGCCAGGTGCTTGTAAGCATTATATACGTAGGAATTCATCAGTTAAAAAATACGTCAAAGTGCCATGTGGTCCAATACAATGTATGACCTTAATTTGGAAAAACCTATGACCTATTCAGGCAGAGAGACAAATATCTTTTCGGAAAAGTGCCAAGTGCATTATCCTGAAAAAGTACCTCAACCCGACCAAACACGAAAGAAAAGTATAAAAAGAAATGTAAAACTTATTACAGGACTTTTCTTTCACTGTAGTTGAAACTTTGCATAACAACTGATCAGCAGGGTTATGGCTCCTATTATCTGAACATGGAAGAACTGTGGTATTGTCATATTATATGCATTATTAGTCACTGTACTGTGTTTGTATTAGTAGCTTTCATACATTCCAATAAGAACGTGGTGGGTGCTCAAGAACATCTGGGCAATCTGGTAGTCAGTTGCTGGATGCCTGTGAGCTGGCGTGTTTCTCTGGGTCCTTGTATTGGATTAAAGCTTGTTATTTATTAGAAGGATCGCTTTTCCAGCGTGATCTTCGAATTTATCAAATGATCCAAGCAACAGAGAGTTACTGGAGATAAGGGGTGGACACCTATCCATGAAGGAAAGGTGGGCTGGTTCAGTGACTCAGGTCATGGCTAAAGGAAAGTGGGTCACTAGTCAATCGAGAGTCAATGCAACGAGCGAGTGGGACTTTTGAGAAAGGTGGTGAAAAAGGATGCTGTGAAAATAAATGGTCAGTGGAAGGTCGTGTCACGCCTCGCATCTTTCAAAGCTCCTACTTATGCCTGTAACCCTTGCCCTTTGCCCCGGATATGCCCTCACCTGAGACTTCGCCTCTGCCGCGCGCTTCTTCTTCGAGGGCGGCATTGTGATAACAAACACTAGGAAGGATCGTGTGACGTCACGTGCAATAGACACCAGAAGCCCCACCGGAGTGTCGCATCTACATGACGTCACGGGGTAAGACATCCATACACACGAGCACGTTGAATGGAGATGCACCTTCAGCGACTAGAGCGCGCGTATCGTTTGTCTTCGGCCATGTTGGATGTAGCCGAACGTTCAAAGTGGAAGGGGTCGTCTGCCTCTTTACCGCCTCAAGGGACTTGGGACAATATAGCATCCGTCCGTGACTGTCTGTCCCACAGAACCTAGGCGCCCACGGTGGTGACAAGTACAGTCTATTAAAGGTGTTATTTTAGAGTGACACATTTTAACGAACTTGTGAGGAAAAAAATAATAGAGATGGATGGTTGAGCCAACAAATTAACAAAGAAAGCCGAGCCAGAGCAGAAGAAGCATGCACGAGCCGAGCCACGAACGTATTTAGCGTCTAATCCATGCAACAAACTCTATGTACAAATATGAAGACTCTTAATTTAAAAAAAAGTGTATTTCTTTACCAAGCATATGGGCTTCACCTTGATACGTCAGATGATATCACTGTGTTGAGAAGTATTTTAAAAGTAATAGTTGTTATATATGAAACATTCATGCCTTGACGATAATACTATTAGTGAACTAACCGGCAGGTCAATTGTCATGTGTTCCATATATGTGGCCTTGATTCTTATTATACATGGAGCATTATTATAGCCGATTAAATCAAACACAGGAGGGTTTTGTACAGGACAGTCCTGAAATCACGTATTTGAGGATCTCTCATATGTGTGATAATGAATAATAAAAATGGGGCTTGGTGAAAACAAATATTTGCCTAATTAAATCCCACATTTATATCCTACCTACCCCTTTTGTAAAGCACTCTGATACCTACTAGAGTCTTGGTTGCGCTATATAAAACTTTATAAATAAATACAATTTGTTTAAGCGGGAAGCCAGGATTGATCCCCGGGATTCTAGTTTCACATTGCGCAATTTATCCAATACATAGGTATCTCTTTCTCCTGTTTTATATTAAAGGTCAATGTTTTGACTTTAATCCTTGGTGCATGAGTCTAGAACATGGGTACCAGGCAGAAGACACATGAAGGCTTGGCTTGTTATGGGCTAAAGGGTCCAAGAGAACCTTTGAGCTGAGCCAAAGCCATCCTCTGGCTCAAGCCAGTCTCGAGCTTTCACAGGCTCGCCCACTTCCAAAGCATTTGCAATTTATCATATCTATGCTAATAAAAAAGAACAGTTTGAAAACAATTCAAGCAATTTTTCAGAAAGCTGTGAACATTTTTTAAAAGTAACAGAGAAATGTAGCAGCATGGCATAGTTCTAATATGTTCCCCATATTCAGGCAATATTTTAATCCTTCAGTGCATCGTGTCATTTTATTGACAAGAACAAATTGTTTAACCCCTTGACCGCGATCGGAATTCCGCTCGTGTGCTGGACATTCCGATCGCGGGTGGGGTCGTGACGAGCTCAGCTCGTCATGCGCACAGCGCTACCGCGCAGCATGACGAGCTGAACTCGTCATGAGCACGGAAGGGGTTAATAAAAATTTGTTTCTCTGACTTAGCTACAGGACAGCAGCATACAAGATGTATTATTGATTCGTTTTCATAATCACGCCGTCTGCACCTTTGAATTATAAAGATGTGATTAGCCTAGATGATCTAAATTATTTTATAGGAAATAACATAAAGTACATACAAAATATATTTTGTTGGGCTGATTTGTTTACTACTGGCTCCATTAAACAGTATTGAGTGGACATGAGGTTATATGAATCAATGATTAAGTCTGCATGTCTAGAGTTTATCAGCTCTGTAACACCTGCAACATATCTAAGCAGCATAATTTGCGATTTTATTACTGACTTAAATAACATTCTTGAAGCAATATTCTTCCAAGTGGTGTCTACATGTTCCTGGGTTGCATCCAATAAGTACATATATAATGGGTTGTTACTATAACTACTATTCTCCAAAGTTGGTCTTAAGGCATGTTTCAAGTAGCACTGTTTTGTGTTTATTACAAGATGAGAATATTCAAAAAGTTCGCTTTGCATGTCTCACAAATTCCAATCGTGTTTGGGCTCTAGATGTGCTCTTACGTAGGTGAAAAAGCTTCACGAAAGTGTTGGATTGTATCAAATCGCAGTTAAATCTAAACTCATAGGACAGCCTTGATGACCATGGATGAGGGCAGGCAGACGTTTGTGCTTGCTACCTTTAAAAGCATCAAAGTTAGCCATATTCTCAGATAATTATATGCAGAGGAACATATCCCAGGGAAGATGAGTCGATATGCCACAATGTTCTCTTATTTATTCCAGCTTGTGGTCAAGGTTGTAAGCGTGTAGTTCATTTAAAGCTCTCTGCAGGCCAATATAAGTTTAATTGAGAATAACAATTTCATCAGCATATTTGAGTATTTGCAGCCCGTGGTTTAGAATTCTTGGTAGAAATTATATGGCCCTATTTAAAGATCTACAGTTATTGGCTGTTTAGTGACTGACTAATAGTGGGGCTAATACGCATCCTAGTTTGAGCCCTCTGTGAGTATTTATATCACTTGAAACACTAACACCATTACCGTCTTTGAGTCTCACCCCAGTGTATGAGTATGGAGATATTATGGCATTCAACAAGGGTGTCAGGAGGTCCTAGCCCGATAGTTTTCTTCCACAAAATGTGGCAAACAACTCTGTTGAAAGTGGCAAAATAGTCGATAAAACAGACAAAAAGCGGACCACCTTTCTGAGTGATCTCCTCATGCGCCAAAAATGATAGAGCCAGAATAGTATCAACCTTGTTAAAGATGGGTCTAAAACCCATTTGAAACAAGCGTTGGCCAAGCCAATAGGTCTCACCTTTGTGAGAGCTATTGGCTTTGGCAATGTGTTTTAGCCATGTATACCAGTGTGGCTGCTGTTCAGCATTGGCTAAAAGCTAGTGGCGTGGAGTGGAGTGGGGTGGAGTGGGGTAGACTGAAGTGGGATAGATTTGGGTAGAGTGGAGTGGGGTTGACTGGAGTGGGATATATTAGGATAGAGTGGAGTGGGGTAAATTGGGGTGGAATGGGGTATACTGGGGTAGAGTGTAGTGAAGTAGAGTGGGATATATTGGAGTGGGGAGATTGGGGTATATTGTAGTGCAGTGGAGTGGGGTACATTGGAGCGAGTGGGGTGGATTGGGGTAGGTGGGGTAGATTAGAGTGTGGTGGAGTGAAGTGGGGTGGTGTGGAGCGTAGTGGGGGAGATTGGGGGTGGGGTAGATTGAAGTGCGTATGTGGGGTAGATTGGAGTGGGGTAGATTGGGGTGGAGAGGGGAAGATTGAAGTGGAGTCGGGGAGATCGGAGTGGGGTGGGGTAGATTGAGGTAGATTTAGATTGAGGTGCATTGGAGTGGAGTAGGGTAGATTGAGGTAGATTGGAGTGGAGTGGTGTAGATTGGAGTGGAGTGGGGTGGATTGGGGTAGAGTGGAGTGGGGTAGTTTGGAGTGGAGTGTGTTGGGGTAGATTGGAGTGAAGTGAAGTAGATTGAGGTGGAGTGGAGTGGGGTAGATTGAGGTAGAGTGGGGTAGATTGGGGTGGATTGGGGTGGATTGGGGTGGAGTGGGGTGGAATGGGGTACATTGTATGGGTGGGGTAGATTGGGGTAGATTAGATTGAGGTAGATTGGAGTGGGTAAATTGGGGTACATTGTGGTGGAGTGGGGTAGATTGGAGTGGAGTGGGTAGATTGGAGTGAAGTGGGGTAGATTGGAGTAACTGGAGTGTAGTGGGGTAGATTTGAGTGGAATAGGCTAGATTGAGGCAGATTGGAATGGGGTGGGGTAGATTGGAATGGAGTGGGGTAGACTGGGGTAGAAGGGAGTGGAGTGGGGTAGCTTGGTGTAGATTGGAATGGAGTGGAGGGGGTATATTGGAGTGGATTGTAGTGGAGTGAAGTAGATTGTGGTAGACTGGAGAGAAGTGGGATAGATTGGGCTAGATGTGAGTGGGGTAGATTGGAGTGGAGTGGTGTGGGGTCGATTGGGGTACATTGGAGTGTAGTGGAGTGGGATAGATTGGAGTCAGGTAGATTGTAGTGGTATGGCGTACATTGGGGTAGATTGGAGTGGAGTGGATTGGGATAGAGTGAAGTAATCAGAATCTGGACGCCGCCCTTGAGGATGTTTATGATGAGGAGGCTAAAAGGCTCCAACCTCGGCTGTTCTTGTCTGCCAGAGCTAAGGGCGACCCCCTTCGAGTAGCCACGATGCCGCAGACACTAGAAAATGCCTAGCAGATTGTGACTTCAGGAAGGATCCGTAGATTGAGGAAAATGCCCAAGGGCAAAAAACCTCCAGGTGACAACAACAAATCCGGTGGTGGAGGAGCAGGACAACACCAAAAGCTGAAAGCAAGTTTGCAGAAGAAGAAGCTGGAAGCGCTGGAAACAAATTCTCCAGGAAGAGACTGAGACTTCAGGAAAGGAATCAGGAGCAAAGAAACACACCTAACACTAGGAAGTGTTGTGACGCAAATGAGGATGGACAGGTTCCCTTATATACTCTGGAAAACAGGAAACTGAATCAAGGACAGGTGTCGCCATTTTAGATTAGGAGGAATCTGGTAGGGGAAGAAAGCAGGGTGGCCAGCTTAGATTGGGCTAGATATTTTCTGTAGTAGTAATTCTTGGACCCAGAATTCCCCAGGAAACGATGAAGACCTAATGGCTTCCCTCCAGGAAGGCACCGCCAGAAAGAAGAATGGTGGCATGGGATGTTGTACCAGCGGGCCGGCCACCTACATGTAAGTTTAGGCAGGAAATGCGGCTGCTCACCGGCTTCTCCCCGCTCAGAGCTGCACTCACACTATTGTCTGCTCCGCCCACCCAAAGGTGCCTTGGAAAGCCGTGTCTGGCTGGACAAGTGGTGGGACAGTATGCTTCCCTACCGAGGCCCCAGGCTTATCCGGGCAGCGGTGAAAAAAGCGACGAACCAAATGAGGGGCATGAACAATGGAAGCATCTTCCCAGAATTTCTCACAAGGAGGATAGTCTTTCCAGTGAATCAAGAATTGCAACTTCTTCCTAAAAACGTGGGAATTACAGATCTCCTGTATCTCAAACTCAAAAACGTTGTCGACTAAGACACAAACACAGTATGGTCTTATTTGAGAGGAGTGAAACACAGATGAATTTTCCAGTTAAGGGGCAATTGCACCCTAAAGGCCACCAGATTTATGATTTGGAGGATCTTAAAAGGGTAATAGAATCAGCGTTTGTATTTGTCTTGGAAGAGGCGAGCAGGCATACACTTAGAGGAAAGTCATACCCTGTCCCTGACTTTATAATCAGGTCTGCGGGTGACTTGGAGGGTGGCAAAATACTTCATCCTGGTTTTTGAGTCATCTAGGTTGGACAATATTTTAGTTCTGAGACTGTAGTTGCTGTAAAAATCCGGGAGCTGCAGGAATCCGTACCAGCCATAAAGGACCAAAGGAAAAACCCTAGGGTGAAGACCATAAAGACAGAAAAAATTGATTGGATTTAGTAGCACTATGAACAGCATTGCTGTAAGAAAACTCAACTAAGTGTACGAAAAAAGACCAATCACTCTCTGAGGAGAAACAACGAAGGTACTGTTCCAGTCCTTGATTTACACGTTCTGTCTGGCCATTTATCTTAGGGTGGAAACCAGAAGACTGTGCCACCTCAATTTGAAGGGATTTTCAAAAAGATTTCCAAAAGTGAGAAACAAATTAGGGACCATGGTCAGATATTATAACATGAGGTAGCCCATGCAATTAGAAACATTCTTGTAAGATTATCAGTCCCATTTCTTTAGCAGAAGGTACCTTTTTTAGTGCAGTGAAATGAGCCATCTTGGAAAATGAGTCAACTGTAATCAGTATGACATTATTACTGTCAGACTGAGGTACAGCAGCAATAAAGTCGGTGGAAATGATATGCGAGGGTTCTGGAGGGATAGGTAAAGGTTGAAGTAGTCCTGAAGGTAGGGACGTTTTATTTTGGGTGTAGACTGGACAAGAGCCCACATATAATTCTGTGTCTTCTTTGATAGACGGCCACCAGAAGGAACAAAGAATAAGCTTCAGAGTGGATTTGACACCCCTATGACCAGCAACTGGTGAGTCATGGCCCATTTTGAATACCTCAAGGCGGAGGGCCTTTGTGGGAATAAATAGTGCTCTTCCCTTGAAGACTATATCATTTTTTCTAACAGATTGACCTTGGCGGGAGTTCCACTCCTATTAAGAGACTTCAGTATACCCAGCTTGGATTTTCTCCAGAAAATATTGTTCGACTTCTATTATTTGTTGAGGAGGGAAATATTTTAAAAGGTTCTTGAGCGCCCATTAAGAAATGTCTCCACTTTGAGCAGGCGTTTGTCATGGCTAAGAGCTGTCTTTCAAGGTCGGAGTAATTCTTTTCTGCATCAGACAGTATATGGAACAAATAGAAGATTGGATGTTCAAGACCGTCGTTTTCCTTCTGTTGCAGAAGCACTGCTCCGACAGCTCTGCCTGAGGCATCGGTTTCCACAATGAACTTCTTAGTGGTGTCTGGATGACACAGAATTGGTGCTTGCATCAAGGGTCTTTTTAAGCTTAGAAAGGAATTGTCAGCTATTTCATGTAGGAAGGTGGAATCTGACTGCATGGTTCCCACCACTTTTTTTTCTGGTGTTTTGCTGATTTTTGACTAGTCTGACTGGGATCCTGTTAATCAGGACCCCAGTCTATCTGCTTTCTGCCTAAATTGGTTGTTCATGTACTTTAGGTACACTCCAGATTGGATTCTGGGGTACCCTTATAAGTCCCTAGTATATGGTATACTATGTACCCAGGGCATAGGTACCCCAGAGGCCTCCCAGGGGCTGCAGCATGTATTATGCCACCCCTGAGAGGCCATTCAAAATGACACAACAGGTCTGCTACTGCAGCCTGTGTAAGGTGGTGCATGCACTCCTTACTTAGATATAGGTTCACTATATCTATCCTAATCACTGCACATATAAGCCTATCAGTCACCCCTATGGCAGACCTTATCAATCCTGAAGGCAGGGTGCTGGGTTTTATGTGAGAGGGTGCCCATGCATGAGCAGAGCCCCTCTGCAGCCTTCGGAACCACTATTCCGGGGTTGTTTGTGATGCAGCCAACCATATACTCTTAAGTGCATTATAACCTCACGGTAAATGCTAACTTTAAAACGGCTGCAAGGAATTATGTCATGTTTGGTGTCAAACACCTTGGAATCATACCTCCACACCAGTAACTGGTGTGGGAGGTATGATTCCTCCCTCCTAGAGGGAGAAATATGACAGCACCGGTACACCCGGTACCAGCTTCACAGAGCCCTGGCATCACAAAATGGATGCTGCCAGCCACAGACACAAGTCTGCCCTCCTGCTGCTGGACGAAACTCCGGCAGGGGAGGCTGGACAATAGGTTTCCTGTCACAGGGAGGTGTGACCACCTCCCAGACAGGCTTTAGTGTATTGGGGCTGGGTGGGTGCACTCTCAGAGTGCTTTGATGTCTGCACTGGGGGCACATTTGGTGTCCTCGTGCATAGTCCAGCTCAAACCGGTTGCAGGGGCTATCAGCCCCTGCTCTGGTGCGAAACTGGACAAAGGACATGGGTGTAGCCACCCCTCTGTCCTGACCCTCCCATAGGTGGGTCCCCAGAGTTTGTCCCACCCCTTCCTTGGGTAAAAAGTAGGAACCCTGACTACAGGACTTTGGATATTACCTGGACTAAACTCTGCTACAGAAACCAAGTAACCTTCGACGATCTACGCTTTGCTGGACGACTGAAGAATCTCCCTTGGAGTAAAGGAGTTACTCCCCTGCAAGGCAGGCACCTCAACGCATCTGACCGGTTTGCATCTACGCAGCTCCTGATGGACTCCGAAGATTTTGCAACACAGGAGGTGGGTGCCCATGCTTCCCCGACGCCGACTAGTGCTCTCTGCAAACCTGAGACCCGCAGCCCTCGTGGGGACCGTGCAACCCGAACCCCTGGACACCGTGCACATTTGCAGCAGCATATGCTTTTAGGCGATCCCTGAGGCTGTGCTTTGGGCTACTTGTAGTCCAAGCCCCGAGCAGTGTTTCCACCGAAGATTACTGGCCTACACTCCACGAGTGTTCCGTGGGCTGGTATTGTGTGATTCCTCTCGAGGTCCCTTCGCGATCCCTGGTCCGTTGACCTGTGGGTCCCTGAGAAGGCAACTTTAACTTTCAGTGGGCTTCCCTGGTTGCTCCAGACGTGCCCTGACTCTCCATCGCTTGGGGAGTCCCCAGGACCTTGCTGGTCCCCACAGAAGCATCTGTACTCTGACCGCGTGGCTGCAGCTGCCAAGGCTTGTTGGTCTCCAATCCGGAAACTGGACCCCTCAGCACTCGACATCCTTCGTGGGACAGCTCGCCTGCGGATCCTGGTTGTCATCGACGTCTCCTGGTCCCCGGGGCTGCAGAGTCAAGCTTCACCTCTTCGCACCTGAAGCACCCGACATCGGTGGGCATTCGATTGCTCCGCTCCTGGTCACGTGAAGTGACCCAGACATTGTCCCCTCTGGTTTCAGGTTCTTCTCATCTCCGATCCAGGCTTGGGTCACACCGGACACTTTTCTTCTTCACGGCAGCAGCACTTCTTCGCATCACGCCATTGAAAACGACGAGGGTTTCCGACACCACTTGACCCCTATGCACCCGGCTTCCCTGGGCTAGGTAACACGGGTACCTCGGTACTCAAGGGTGCTGGCCTTAGAACCTTATAAGTTTAACTGGGTTTGCTTGAAGTCCTCTCCGAAGTGTCCTTAAACTCTAAATTTCCAACCGCGACTTTCCCATAGAGTTGTACGGAGCTTTTGTCTGTGTTCCCACACTGCACCCGTCCTCCGTGGGTCCCCTTTGTCACTACCTTGGGTGGTTCCTTGGGGTCCCAGCGATTCTACATGCTCTAGGCACTGTGTCTAGTCAAGTCGTGGTTGTTATACCACTTTCTTAATATATGGTTTGGTTTCCCCCTGGAGCCCACTGTGTATTGTGCTATTTACTGTCGTTCTAGTACTGTAATATTGTGTGCCTTCTCTCTAATCTCATAAAGAGGTTAGTAGAGAGTGTTTAGTAATAAATACATATATTTTATATATACCTTGTGTGGTTCTCCTTTCATTTGGTCATTCAAGAGGTTATATACTGGTAAAACAAGCTGCTTTACATTCCTTCAAGACTTAGCCTGAAGGCTGCTCTCCACAGCTACCTCTAGGATAGCTTTCTATAAAGGTTGTCTTTAACCTAATCATCAATAAGGGTCGTTTGGACTGGTGCAAGGTGCCCACTTTAATTAGTGGACAGCATATGCCAGGCCAACTTCTCACATTTCATCCCAGTGAAAACCGTGGCGAAGCATGTCTTTCTTCAGGATTCGGGTAATTTTGCTGGTTAGTTGGGCAAAGTTCTCAATAAATTGCCTGCTGAAATTAGAAAACCCTAGGAAGCACTGGGTTTCTTTTACATAAATGGAGTAGGCTAATCCACAATGACGGAAACCTTGCGCTGATCCATGGAGACTCCAGGTCTGTTGATCCAATAGCTTAAGTATTCTATTTTGGTTTGGTCAAATTCACATTTCTCCAGTTTACAAAACAATTGGTTCTGATGGAGCATAAAGAGTACCTGGATGATATGCTGATAGAGTAAGAATGTATCCTTGGAGAATACTAGGATATCATTAAGAATAATCGCCACGTATTGGTTAAGCATGTCTCAGACAGTATGGTCCATGAATCATTGGAAAACTGATGGAGCAATGCTCAACCCAAAGGGCATAACATGATATTCAAAATGGTCCAACGGAGTTCTAAAGGCAGTCTTCCACTCGTCTTTTTCTTTTATGTGTAATAGATGGTAGGCTCCGCACAAGTCTAATTTGGTGGAAATCTTAGATCCTCTGATAGCTTCGAAGATGTCTTTGATCAAAGGCAATGGGTAACAATCTTTTATGGTAATCTTGTGTAGTCCCCTATAGTTAATGTAAGGTCAATTCAATTTTTTAAGGGAAAAAGAACAGGGAAGAACCATCAGGAGATGAGGACCGGGTAATAAGCCCATTACGCAAGTTCTCCTCCAAATGAGGGGCGTGGCTAGGCAAGATGGCGACCTAGACGCGCAGCCCACGAGCTCTTGCCGAAGATAAATAAATCCGACATAATCCTTTGAACACCCACTTGAAATAAGAGCTGTCCGGCTATGCCGTGGATGCGGGACACCATATGCCCGAAAATCTGGCCCGCAGCTGCCCAGGGAGGTGGCGGCGGGGACGACAATCGCAAGGCCCGCGGCGCAGCCTAGGCCTGAGGCTACGGTGACATGCTGTTTCGGGATTTCTGCGGACACCGTCACTCTTTGGTGGGTGCCGCGGAGTGGCAGAGACACCCCAGAGGAAAAAGGGCGCCAAACTGGACCCTGAGTGCCAGAGTGCTGCAAGCGGCAGACTTGCTGTTGGCCGGTGGTTCATACTCCCCCCCGAGAGCCAACTTGGAAGATCCGGGGGAAGTTGGGACTGCGGAAGAGGAGAAGGCGGTGTCCGGGGAGCCGCCCTGAGATGCCCTTCCAGAGAAAGCAGTGCAGCAGTCCCCACGTCGGCGGTGCCCTGGCAACAGGGCTGGAGACCGGGTGTTGGATGACTCGGTACAACTGATTTAGTCAGGATTCAGCTGCAAAGAGGCAGGCCCTCGGCGCTGGGTGCATCAGACGAGACAGCGGCTCCCAGAAGCAGCTAAGGGGGTCGCACACATTGAACAGCGCACAAGGGGTTCACTGCATGGCACCTTAACCTGGGGAGGTGGTGGACTGCCACAAGTTGCTGTCGGACGGGGGAGGCCACCACAGCAGGATAAGAGCATGAGTACGGCACAGCTGGCCACGTGGAGGCTGAGCACCCGGTCAGGCCGAGTCTGAGAGTGGGGAGTGAAGAAGAGCGGCTCTCGTGAGGCCCAGCCGGGGCACAAGGAGCACAGCATGTAACATACCGGCGACCTCCCAGCCCCCAGAGTATAAGGGACAACAGCGCACTATAGCAGAGAGTACATAGGTCCAAGAGGCTCCGACAGAACTGGGTCAGAGGGCCCAGATCGGAGATAGTGGATGTTGGGCCGTCGGCCAGGGCAGGGACTATAAGACGAAGCCCCCTACTGGGAAGTAGCAGTCAGGAGTTTGGTGATTTACTGGACCTCAAAATACTAGGGCCTCCACGCGGGGTGTGCTGACATTGCGAGGTCATGGCCAAGGATAAAGGAGGCAAGAATGTGCAGGCCAACAAAATGATTAACTATGCCATACCATTGCAAACAGATGGGGCGACAGGGGGTGCAGGTCCGATGGCCTCAAATGGGGAACAGGAGGCCCCCCGGAATTGTTGGCTGAAATTAAGGGATCCAGGGACCTCACCACAGCCCAGATAGACACTGTCGCACTGGATGGGGCTGCTTCATGCAGATGTCCGGAAGATATCGGACAGGGTCACTGTCACGGAGGAAGAAGTGCAATCCATACAATCAGAACTAGCCTCTCTGAAAATGACAGTGATGGAGCACCAGTCAAAGACCACACGGCTGGAGGAACAAGTCGAAAATGCAGAGGGGCAATCAAGGAGGAATAACCTTCACATAATTGGGATCCCGGATAAAGCGGAGGGTCAGTCGATGGTACTCTTTCTGGAGGACTGGATCCTGAACACACTGCGTCCCAAAAAGTTATCTAACTTCTTCACAGTTGAGCGGTAACATCGAGCTCTAACACCTCCGTCCAAATCCGGAGCACCACCACGTGTGATACTCGCCCGGCTGTCCAATTTTAGAGATCGGGCCGCAATACTTCAACACGCCAGAGCGCATGGTGCTTCAAAGCTCAATGGACAAGTGATCATGAAATTCCCTGATTTTACACGCAAAGTACAGGAACAGCGGAAGGACTTCTGGGCAACCAAAAAAGGCTAAGAGACAATGACATGAGATACAGATACAGCCTCCTATTCCCTGCGAAACTCAAAATCCAGCATAATGGGAAGGCATACTTTTTCACAAAACCCGCCAAAGCCAATGATTGGCTGGACACGCTAGAGATCAAATTGCAGCTGAGTGCCCAGGAGAGAGCAGGGAGTAGACCGGGCGGGCTGGGGCGAGGCCCTCAGGCAGGAGACACTCAGCGGAGTCACTGACAAATCATGACGACCGCCGTTCCGGCAGAATTCTGGTCTGCCCGTACAGCACCCTGGCAGATTCGGACTGTATTCTGGACACGGATGAGCCTCCACAGCCAAGCCGAGAGACCAAGTGCAGAGGAAGGGGAACTACTGAAGGAGAGTGAGTGGTTACTGACTCATTAGGATGGAGGGAGGGGGGATTTCTGTTTTCTCTTGTCTAACTGCTCATCTACTTTAATGCTTAAGTATGATCACTGGCAGGATGTTTATGGAAACTGTTATAAGTATACAGACAACGTTTGCAGTTGTGGGAGAGATGCTAAAAGCTGAGACAGCTAACAAGGAGGTACTTATTATTTATGTAAGGGTAATATGTATTCTAATCGTCGGGATTCTCCAAGTGGGCCGTTGTCCGACGCGGGGGCTGAGTGCCACGGCTTGACCAGCTCACCGGAACCTGGACCCTCTGCTAACAGCGGAAGATGACACAGAGGCCTTTGCCTCTTCAGGGGATATGGGGCGGTATATCCTAAGTGAGGGCTAGTTGGGGTGGGTTCTCCAGTTTGGTCACACCTCCCGAGGGAGGGGGGGGGGACGTTTTGGGGCTTGTTACAGTTTTAAGGGGGAATTTGTGGCTCAGATTGACTGTCAGGTTGAGATTCCAGAGTGTACTAGAAACAGGGAGGGGACTAATGGGGGAGGGGTTGGAAGGGTGAACCCCGAGATGCCTAAAGCCTACAACAGCAGTAATAGCCTCTGACTGGAAATATGTGACCTGCAATGTCCGGGGTTAGGGTAAATATGTCAAGAGGCAGAGAATACACTCTTACCTGTGCAGATATGGTGTATCAATAGCTTTCTTGCAAGAAACACACATATGGGGAGAATACTTGCCTGCCCTACGACGCATATGGCGGGGGCAAATCTTCGTGACCACGTAT